>PVHP010030270.1:0-21736 GCA_004024765.1 Zapus hudsonius
ATATTTTAAAGATTCTTTCTTTGCTCTTCTTTCTCCACATTGACAGTTCAGTCTGTAGTTCAATACAAATTTCAGGGTTGTTTCTGTTTTTGTGAAGAGGGACACATAGTTCTCATAACGATTACGTTGACTCTGTAAATAACTTCAGTGTTGTGAAGTTTTACAAGATTACCTCTTCTAACCCATGAATACATACTAACTTTACATTTATTCTGGAAGTTTTCCCCCTCCCTCCCTCTTTCCTTCTTTCCCATCTTCCCTCCTTTTTTCTTCTTCATTAATGTTTTAAATGTGTTTTCAGTGCTCATTGTTGAACCCACGAACACAAAGAAAAGACCACAGACTCAAATTTAGGCCAAATTAAGGCAAGCTATATTTGTACACACAGAAATGGCCAGTGGCTATCTTGCCCCAATGCAGGGCTCCGGAGAATAGCAACTAACAAAGGAAAAAGTGGGGCTCTTAATCTCTAAAACTTGGAGAATTTCCAATGAGGAATGTATCAAACAGGAGTGCAATTAAGCAGGATTTATAGACTTGAAATATGCAGTAAGCTGTAAATTTTATGTGAGTCAAAAAGACTAGATAATTTCTTCAAAGCACAAGCAACTTCTGAGACATGCTTAGCCCTTATCTGTGCAGCTGCAAAGACACTAACCCAGTATAAATTATTTTCTCTGTCTTATCTCTAAGGACTTTTTTTATATCTGTTAGGCTTTCTGACATATTCCAGGCCATTTTAAGGTATGGTCAAATCAAGCAGAACTTGATTTGTTGCAAAACAATTTCTAATTCCAGGATGGCATCTCTGATTCTTCACTCATGTCTTTCATCAATTTGGTTAAGACTTTACTAAGAATTATGTTTTTCTATCGACTTTGAATTGAAATTCACTTTTTGAATAGTTTGTGCATAGAAACCCTACTGACTTTCACACACTAACTTTATGTGCTATAATTTCACTAGATTTGTTGTTATAACAGTGTTTTGTCATCATTATGAGCATTAGAGTTTTCTGTATATAAATTCATGTGACACATAATTAGAGTTAATTTCAATTCTTCCCCTTTAATTTTGATGTCATTTACTTCCATGGCTAATTTCTCTTCCTGGAAATTCTACTTAGTAGCTGGTAGAAGTGGTGACAATGTGTATTTTTGCCTTGATCCTTACCATAGAATAAACACTGCAGTTTTCCAGCACTGAGAATGATGATATGGAGGCACCTTCCTTCTATATATAATGTAATGTGGGATTATTTTAAACCAAGAATAGATGTTTAAATTGTCAAATATTTTCTCCATACTTAAAGGTGATTTTGTGATATATGCCTTTGTGCCATTAATAGGTCACACTTTCTGCATGTTGAACCATTCTTGACTCCGTGGGATAAATTTCACTTGATAACAGCAAGCAACCTTTTATGTGGCAATTGAAGTTAGCGTATTATTATTTTATTGTTTTTTTCTTTATGAGGCAGGGTCTCGCTCTATCACAGGCTGACAGGAACTCACTCCATAGCCCATTATGGCCTCCACCTTATGCGGATCCTCCTACCTCAATCTCCTGAGGCCTGGGAGTATTGTAGTGAATTTTTTTAGGCATTCTTATCCAAGACATTGCCTTATAATACTCTTTCTGCAATGTTATTATACAACATTTTATCAGAGTAACTAACATCTCATGAGTCTGAGAGAATATTTGCTTTAAAATTTTGACAGCATTTGAAAATAATACATGTTGATTCTTTAAGGGACTGGTTACATTCAGCAGATCACCTTTTCTTTGTTCTTTATTGACGGTGATGTTTTGTTACTGATTTGATGGCATTACTTGTTTTAAATTAGGTTGGATTACTATTTATACAGTGTTGATAATTTATATGCATCTCTGAATTTTTGTATATATTTCATTTAAGTTATCCGATTTATTGATGTATAAGCATTCATAATAGTCTCTTACCCTCATTTTTTATGTGAAATTACTTGAATGTCGTCTCTCATTTCTGATTTTATTCATTTGAGCTTTCCTCTTGTTATTCTAGCTGAAACTTTGCCCATTGGTTTCCCCTTTTAAATATTTTTATTTATTTATTTGCTGAGAGAAAGAGAGAGGGAGAGAGAGAGAAAGAGAGAGAGAGAGAGAGAGAGAGAGAGAGAGAGAGAGAGAGAGAGAGAGAGAATGGACACACAGGATCTCCATCTGCTAAAGGTTGATTCCAGACACACATGCTACTTGGTGGCTTTATGTGGGTGCTAGGGAATAGAACCCAGGTAGTTTGACTTTTCCGGCAACTGCTTTAACCGCTGAGTCATCTCTCCAGTCCATGTTTGGTTTCCTTTTTAAATAAATCAATCAGTTTTTAGTTTACACTTCATTTATTGTTATTCTGATCTTAATACCACACACTAACTTTAGATTTTCTTTGTTCTTTTTCTGTTTCCTTGAGATGTATATATGTGCTGGAAAAACATTGGTATGAGTCTGGCTTTTACAACACTTGGAAGGGTCTAGACCCTTTCGCCTGTTTTATAAGGCTGTAGATACTTGCACAGCACTGGGCTGGCCTAGTAGCTGAGTCTACAAGATAAGATAAGGGCCATTCATAATCCCCAGGAGCATTAGTTCTGACATGATGCAGAACTTGGTTCAGTGCCTACACCCACTAGATTGAGGCAGATGTTGGAGGAGGCCAGGAGATTGGTCAGTCTGGCAGGCTTGGTCCTTACCATTTAGATTGAAGCATATGGTGGTAGCAGTCAACATGTTGGGTGTTGCAGGCTTTCAGCTGATAGAGTCCGGTGTTCCCTTTCCTTCTCTTTCCCCTCATGGACAGTATCTCTCTGTGCATGTTCCCTGGGATTGAGGAGAAGCGCTTGGGTAATATAACTCTGTCCTTCATGCTCTTCTTAATTTTTTCCCATTTCTGTACTGCCTAGATGATTCCATGATCCCTTGCCCAGCGCTCTGGGCTCTAGTGAAGAGCTTTGTGCATATTTAGCAATATTAATGTTCAGTAGTAGAATAAATAGAATAGACACTGAAAACCCTATCCTGCCATCTTGCTGATGTCAACCTCCTTAGCTATATTATTATTATTTTCTGCACAATCCAATAGCTTAATGTAAAAGCCAATTTTATGTATTAAACTGATGGGACAATAAAAACATGTACTTTATTTTTTTTATTTTCCCCTGCATTAATGACTATTTTACTGGATAACTGCATTTTTTTGAATTCAATTTTCTTTTATTTCTCATTGCTTACTCTGTTGTTAAAAGCCATGAGCTGGCAAAACAGGCTGCATATATTGCTATTTTCCTGCCTTACTAGTTTCTGCCTCTTTAATTACATGGTAAAAATGATCTCTGATGAAGCTAATGTAGGCAGAAGAGAAGATACTTGGTAAATCAACTATACACTTGACTGAACATAAACCCAAAGGTCATTATTAATTTTGAATGGGCTGCTGAAATAGATGTGTGGGAAAGCATAGATTCACATGTAATATGTGTATTCAGAAGGAAAAAGGACAGGCCTAAGCGTTGCTGCAAGGAATAACACTGAAAACAAATTGTCTAGATATACAGTTTCAAGTCACATTGGGACTTCTGACCTGATTTGCAAAGTCAGAATCTTCTAATAGCACTTCATCATTTCAGAGTCATTACTGTTAGAGGTATACAGTTTCAACTCTCTACTTCCTAAATTGTTGTATGCAGTGTCATGTTCCTTTTAGCATACCTAGAAAATCTTTTTTTTTAGTCTTTATGATCGATATCCTATAACACAGCCCTGTGATATCTAATAGGTTCAGAATTCTAGGACCGTGGAAGCAATAATAAGATTCTTCTGTGTCAGAATCTCCTTTGAAATAGAAACAGAACAGGGTCAGTGATGCCAAGCCTACTGTCTGAGCTATTTGGAAAGCTGCAAGATTAGAAGATCTCTTTAGACAGGAATTCGAGCCCAGCCTTTGCATCATAAGAAAACAATATATCAATGAACAGAAATTAGATACATTTGTACATATGATGAGAAAACTCAATAGCTAAGATAAACGCTTACAGACATCACAGATATTGACTGTACATATAATTGCAAATATATATATATATATGCTGTATTCATATGTGAATAAAAGACTGTACTTATTTGTAAGAAATCACTGAGGTCAGCTTTCCCACTTCAGTCCTTGATGTAGAGATGTTGACATGATATTCATTGGAATGGTGCAGAGCAGCTACTGACTCCACCCAGGACCAGACTTCTCAGGGGACATACTGAGACTCTGCCTCAAAAAACAGAGAAACAAATACAAAAAAAAAGAAAGCAAAAAGACAACTAACAAGTCCATCAATTTTTTATTGCCACTCACACACAATGCATGTTGTTACACTATTGTTTAGTAAATGAATGTTAAAATCACTGACCATGCATTGTTCTGTTTATAAACAGTCTTCTCTTTGAATAATGGAGAGGTACCAGGGGGTTCTGAGTACTGTTTTTCTCAGAGAACTATGAGCCCCAGGACTCCTATGATGACAGGTCCCTATATGTTTAAGAACAGTGTAAGAATAGAGACGCTTGTACAAAGGTGGCATTTCTTTTGATGTAGAAGACTTGCTTTATAATAGAAGACTTTCACTGTAGATATATTTTTTCTCCCTGATTATGTCTATACTGGATGATTTCATGATCTCAGTAAGTTATTCCTAGGTCTTTCTAGCATCCAATAGTTATAATACTCTGCCTTTGATCTAAAACATGAGGGCAAGAAAAATACAGAAAACATTAAAGTATGTCGTATAAACCTACTGAAACAGATTGCTTTATTTTAATGACCCCCACCCCAAATTTAAAATCTGATGCCAGTCTCTTTTAAGTATAAATGAGCAGGTAATACCTAGAGTCTGAACTCTGTGAGAACACATATTTCCCAAACCCTTTGGAAATGATCTAATCAAGGTTAAACTAATAAGGTGTATACTTCAAGGTTGCTATTAAATTGAAATGAAAGACTATTAGTGTTTACTATATTTCAATAAATATAAGGCCCCACTGGTATTTTCTCTTCTAAATTTAAATTGCTTTTACTTCTAAGGTTTTCACGAGGGACATTAAATTTGAGATGAAGTAGCCTCAGTCATCATAAGTATTTCAAGGGTGTTTGAATATGTATGTGCACATGCATGTCTTTAGTACATTTATAACAATTTATTTGAGAGAGGTATTTTTCCCCTTAAAATAGGATTGATAAGCTCTGCTGCTGGTTGGTTTGTCCCATTGCTCCCATAACAAATGACACCAGCTTAGTTTAAGCAGCACAACTTTATTATCTTAAATTCTGCTGGTTAGAAATCAGGATCCTGGAGGATAGGATGCAGAAATCAGGATTCCCTTCCTTGTTTGTTTCTTGGCTTGTTCATGTGTTTGCTAACTTACTTCTTTATATCTCTAAGACCAAATACCCTTATGCTCACTGACACTGAGATCTACAACCCGCTTCAAGAAGTCACCACATTCCTTAATTTCTGGCCCTCCTTCTCCATCTTCAAAGCCAGAATGTGAGATTTGGTACATGCCAATGTGCAATGCTATTCCCTTCTATGCCTTTGTCTTGTAATTTTAAGAGTTAATTGGTTAAATTGTGGCTGGGGACATGGTGCAGTGGTTAAAGTTGCTTGCTCTGCAAGACCCTCAGTGCCCATGTAAAACCTGTTTCTGTAATCCCAACATGTCTATGACAATGTGAGCCTGAATCACAAGTTACTCAGCTTGTGGGCCACCAAGTCTAGCTTTCTTAGCAACTAACACTATTAGAGACCCTGTCTCAAACAAAGTAAAAGTAAAAGCCCAAAACCCTAAGGTTGTCCTAAACATGTCCAGAAACAACCCCCAACACACTAAAGAAAAGTTTTATGGTTAAATTGTGTCCTACTATATCATTTAAAAAATTGTGCATGCTCTGTGTGTATATGTGTGTGTTGCAAGTTTGTATGTTTGATGGCACAATGTATGTATGAGTCTAGATCCTTATGTGTGCACATACCATGAAGGTCAGAGAGTGATGCATGGTTTCTTTTTCAGTCTCCACCTCAATTTATGTTTGTATGCATATGTGTATGTATTATTAAGTAGAAACTTTGTATGGACAAATCATGAATTGGTACTATCATCCCCTCCCTTGCCCCCATTCCACTGGGGCCCTCTTTACTTGTATTGCTGGTATTCAGCCTGGGGTTGTTGGATATGAGCTGTGAGAACAGCAGTCAGTCAGTGTGGGGGTAGGCAATGCCTCTAGATATTCCCACCCATCTTGTGCCTCTTACAATCTTTCTGCTCTCTGTTCTGCAAATTTCCTTGAGCTTGGTGTGTGTGTTTTAAGTCTTTTTCAGTATTCTCCTATCTCCATCTCTCCAGCCCTCAGTGTATAGGCTTGGCTGCCAAACCTGACTCTTTTATGGGTGCTGAAGATTCAAACATGGATTTTCATGCTAGTTTAGCAGACACTTTATGAACGGGGCCAATTCCTGGGCTCTCTGTTAGCAAATTTAATTCCATACACAGCCTTAATTTGACTGTGGTATGTAATAGAATAGATTCTAAAATCAGGATGTGGAAAAGTTGAGTTACCATTACTTAACTTACTGCATTTTAAAAGTCCTAACGTCTATAATAACAGGTAATAATTTAGTTACTAAAATAAAAATTAGGGTTACACTATAAAGTTAAGAAAATACAATATATAGATTTTATATTTTATATTTTTGATCTTTAATTCTAATCAGTTGACAAGTAATCACAAATGAGTAGTTCTCTAAATGGGTTTGAGATGGATGCTTCACTTGGGAATTGTACTAATGAATTTTACTATGGTTGTGTCAATTGAAAAAAAAATAGTTCAATGCATGTTAACTTTTAAGTTTCAACATGGAATAGTATTTATAGTGGTAATTTCCAAGAAACCAATGTTGCTGTTTTTTTTTTTCTACTGTAAGATAGAAATAAAGCTCTGGTTGTAGTATAAATGTGGATTTACAGGTTATCTCATGGGAAAAACAAGAGAAACTTAATTTCAATCATGCAAGAAAATGTTTCTTAGACTATGTAGTATCCAGAAATAAGTCCTCCAAGATGCTTATGTTTTTATTATTTTACTTTCTGTCTGAAGCTACCAATTTGATTTCATTTCAATGCTTAGCTAGTTCAGTTTTCATCCATAAATTCAGTTGATATTTTTAAAATATCAAGCAATCACAGAGATAGTTCCACAGGGTCTTCTTCACTGTGTTTCATTTCTTAAAAAGAAATCCTTCATCACTAGTTCAGGTGATCCTTTGACTGGATCAAATATTTGAAAAATTAATGAGCTACTTGTACTTTTTCTTCATCAGACTTGAATACTAATCACAAACTGAAGAAGTATATTTGGGGGAATTTAATAATATGCTGATATGTATATGCTTAGAATGGCCTTATGGCAATTAATTGCTGAGAAATTGTTCTGTACTGTGGAATCATAAGCACATGTTTTATCTTGGTGAACTAAAAACAAAACTAAGAAAAAATGTACAAAAACCATAAAGCAAAATATCACCTTTCCCATATTTACCTTTTCATGAAATTTAAAAAAAAAAAGAGTATACATATCAAACCTTGTTCATACCCATTCTGTATTTGGTCCATCCTGCCTTTCTATAATAATAGAGAATTTGCTTCAAGGCTTGACTACAAACTAGTCTGTCAAAAATAGTTTATGTTTCCTGGCTTCAGTGGAGGCTGTGTGAGGCTAGGTAAATAAATTCTCATTATAGAAGCGGGATTTGGTATCTAACATTGTAATTCCAGCATTGTGTGGATGGAGGCAGGAGACTGGTGAGTTTCAGAGCAGCCTGCTGTACATAGAAAGACCATAGATCAGAAAACAACAACTAACAAACAAATAAAACAAAACACATTAGATGTGTGATCAAGACCTGGTAAAAGCAGCAGGGAGTCTGAGAGAGTAAACAAGCTTCTGGCAATTTTACAGGAAAAGTAAGACAAAAGGAGATTGTGGTCTGATGATGACCCATGGAGGAGGTTATCCAGCGGAGTGGTGAGGGGAGGGCAGCGGGGAATTGGGGATAACAACGCATTGTTTGCCCACTAAATATTGTAACTCATTATGGACAATAAAAAAAAGAGATTGAAAATAATCCTGCTTTAATTGGGATTCCTAAAGAATTGTCAAGGCACAAAATGTCCATGATATTCATGACCAAGATCTGAAAGCCAGTTTTTCTTATCTCAGCCATGAAGTTGTAAATCTGTTCATACCAACATCATCTTCAAGGTGAGTATCATATGTCGTCACAGGACCACCTCACTCAGAACCTCATAGGAGCTCTATTTACTTTTGAAAATACCATTAAAGAGTTTAATTTGAGTGGGTTTGGAAGAAATTAAAAGTCCAATTAACATTTGAAAACATATATTATCAATTCAAGAGAAGTAGATTGATCTTGTACATAGACATTCACCCGACACAATGATGGAATTATCACTGAAGTTTAAAATCATCAAATCATTGTGGTCTACACAGGGCTCATGGGTCAGGATGGAGATTTGAGCCCAAGAAATCCAAAATATCAAATCTTATTTCTATAAATAAACCATGAATCTAATAGGTTAATAATAATGGTTTAAAAGTAGGCTGGGTACTTAAGGAGTAAAATAACGTGAATTGGAAAAAAAGATGAAAAAAAAAAGATTACTAAATGGCTTGGGTTATGACTTGAAAGGAATAAGTTTATTTAGTAAATTTAGCCACATTATCTCAATGATACACATGAATACCATTTTTATTTTTTTTTTTTTTTTGTGTGTGTGTGTGTGTGTGCTGGCCTTTTGAGCAAGCTTTAATGAGGTACAACTGAAAATATGTATTTATGTGAGGTGATTGTGTATATAGAATGGGTTATTAACACCATCAAATTAACATACCCATCACCTTATTTACCTATGACTTTTGTACACATAATGAGAACCTTTAAAATATACTCTCTAAGCCAATTTCAAGCCTCAAGCATAGTGTCCTCTTGAATACTAGATTCACACATCTTATACTCATCTTGTAAATAAAAATGTGGATTCTGAGGACATCTTCATATTTCCCCTATTTGACTTTCTGGTTGCAAATAAGAGTATGTGTGATTTCCTTATTTATACAGCTAAACAAGGTTCCATATAATAACCGTGTGTTGAAATGCAGTCCACAGGCTCGATGACCGCCCAGATCCACAACAGAATCAGCGAAGAAGCAAGACGCCCTTGGACTGTGTTGATGTGTGTGCGTGTGTGTTTCCCAAGACAGCGCCTCACGGTGTAGCCCAGGCTGGCCTACAACTCGCCATCCTCCAGCCTCAGCCCCCAGACGAAGAACCAGTTTTGGTGCATCTCGAAGATATGGCCACGCATTCCGAATAGTCAGCTGGGTGATGCATTCTGGGAAAGGCATTTCCCTAGATCCAGATTTGTCGACGCGAGATGACGAAAGTCACCTTGCAGGTTCAGGTGTGCGCAGGAGTAGAGGCTCCGGCTGCTGGGAGACCAGCCTCCTTGGGAGCTCAGGACAGCATCTGCCTCCCTGCAGGGTGCGATGGGACGGACGTCAAAGGACAAGCGGGATGTCTATTACCGCCTGGCCAAGGAGAATGGCTGGCGGGCCCGAAGCGCCTTCAAGCTGCTTCAACTGGACGAAGAATTCAAGATCTTCCAAGGTGTGACACGTGCAGTCGACCTGTGTGCCGCCCCAGGCAGCTGGAGCCAGGTGCTAAGCCAGAAGGTTGGGGGCCGAGGGTTTGGCCAGGTCGTGGCTGTGGACTTGCAGGCTATGGCTCCACTCCCCGGGGTGACACAGATCCAGGGGGACATCACTCAGCTTTCCACGGCCAAGGAGATCATCCGGTGCTTCGAGAGCTGCCCTGCTGACCTAGTCGTGTGTGATGGGGCTCCTGATGTCACTGGTCTTCACGATGTCGACGAATACCTGCAGGCCCAGCTCCTCCTGGCTGCTCTCCACATTGCTGCAAGCATCTTGAAGAAGGGGGGCTGCTTTGTGGCCAAGATATTCCGAGGTCGGGATGGGACCCTGCTCTCCAGTCAGCTGCATGTCTTCTTCTCCAGCGTGCTCTGTGCCAAGCCCAGGAGCAGCCGGAACTCCAGCATTGAAGCCTTTGCTGTCTGTCAGGGTTATGACCCTCCCAAGGGCTTTGTTCCAGACCTCACCAGACCCCTTCTGGACCACTCCAATGATTTCAACGAGTTGGATGGTCCCAACCGCATTATTGTGCCCTTTGTGACCTGTGGGGACCTGAAAGCCTATGATTCGGATCAAAGTTACCCACTGGATCTAGAAGATGGCTCTGAGTATAAGTATACTCCGCTCACACAGCCCCGCATCTCACCCCCATACCAGGAGGCCTGCAGGTTGAAGAAGAACGGGTGTGTGGCCAAGGAGCCCAGGAATGTTCTATCCGTAGAGTAGATGCATTGATCCAGCCCCTAGCCATTCCTCAGTGCCATAAACCTCTGGCCTCTGAGGTCTGGAATTACACCGCTGGGCCCATCTTCACCCCATCCCCATGCACCTCTTTCTGCCCTGACTCACATGCTTCCTCTTTACTGCTTCCTAAGGACTATAAAAATCAGTGTGTCAGGGCCGGGCGTGGTGGTGCACGCCTTTAATCCCAGCACTCCGGAGGCAGAGGTAGGAGGATTACCATGAGTTGGAGGCCAGCCTGAGACTACATAGTGAATTCCAGGTCTGCCTGGACTTTGGCAGTATAAATGTTTATTCTGTACCATCAAGTTATTTTTGGTATTACTTAATTAAAAGAACTTAGATTATGGGGCTGCTTAATATCGTTGGAACTAATAAAACCTATGGGAACATTTAAATTTGGACTGGACACATTACATTTTACATCACGTTTATCAATTTATGGGAACCATGCACAGAATGTGGTTGTTTGATTTAGGTGTCCCCCATAAACTTATGCATTCTGATTTCTTGATCCCCAGCTGATGGAAATTTTGGAATTGGAAACTTGTTGAAAATGTGTTGTTGGGGGTGGGCTTTTTGGTATCATAGCCTGCTTCCCCTTGGCAGTGTTTGGCACACTCTCCTTTTGCTATTGTCCACCTGATGTGGTCCAGTAGTTGTCCAGCCTCTGCTCACACCATCATTTTCCCTGTTATTATGGAACGTCCCTTTGAGTCTGTGAGCCAAAATAAACCCTTTCCCCTACAAGCTGCTTTTTTGATTGGTTCTTTCTGTAAGCACCACAATAGTGGCTAAATAAATCCATAAGTATTGAATATGCAGGATGAAAATATCTACTAGTTAGTTCTCTCCTTTCTCTTTCTCTCTCTCTCTTTCTTTCTCTCTCTCTCTAAAGCAGGGACTCAATTTAGCTCAGGTTGAGCTGGCACTTGGTCTATAGTCCATGCTGATTTAGAACTCACAGTGATCTATCCCAGACTCTGAAATTCTGGGAATAAAGACATGATGCACCATGCTCAGTTAGCATTATTCTCTTGAAGAGTATTTGTAATTGGGAAGTTCAAGAGAAAACCCTGTAGACTGGCAATTTTTCTTCCATGTTGAAATGGAATAGAACCATCATTAAAATTGGATTTGCCCTTGTGATGTTTTTGTTGTCAACTTGACCTTTCAAGTAATCTTGGATGGGTCTCTGAGTATGTCTACAGGAAGACAGCCTCTCAGTAGGGGGAAGGATGTAAGGAAGCTCAAATGAGCTAGAAGTAAACATGCGTTCCTATGTGGGCAGTGCAGGAAGGAAATTCCAGAGACTCAGGAAGCCATTAAGTCTGGGATAGAATTGCAAGACCCGACCCTAGGGCTCTATAAAGGTGAAAGAATTCTCTCCTTGCCTCTCCTGTTTGCTGTTCTCTGTGTGTTGTGTTGGTGATGGGTTTCTCTCTCTGCTCAGACCTGTGAAAGAGGACCAGCCTCTTTCACTTTTATAGGACTTCCCCTGGATCTGTAGCTTGAATAAATCGTTTCCTCCCATAAACTGTGCCTGGTTTGGAGATTCATCCCAGCGGCATGTGGCTGACTGCGACAGCCCTATTTTAGGTTTAGTATTCTTTCCTGTGGAATAAAATATCTTCCCTTAAGGCCAAATCGATAAATTTTGTTGAGATGTATTGACTGTTCAATCTGGGTTGCCTCTCTTTGTACCTCTCTCCTGATTTCTATTGTTTTTAACATCTTTTCACATGTACTATGATATATATATGGCAATTTCAATTAATAGAACTTAGTGAGTTTCATTGGAGCAATTACGGTTCCCATATTTTGTGTTTGTTATGTACAATTTCCTGAAAATTGGGACTTATATACTAAAATTTACCAATATGTTTGCATATATTTTCAAATTTATAAGAATTTACAATCTTCCTCATTATGTTCACCCTCCACCCATATTGCTTACACATGTGGGTTTATATCTTTTAAAATTAATTTTAATTCCTAAAATGTCTTTTGAAGATGGAAGATAGAATAAGCAATTGCTTAGCCTGCCATATTTTCCTATATTACGAATTATATGCTATTTGCATTTATAAATTGGCACTAACTAAAACTCCAAAGTTATTTATCAAAATAATTAAGACTATAAATGTCTTCTTAACTTACCAATTTATTTTAGCAGTTAATACTAGTGTAACATTTTTATTTATATGTTTAGCTTCAAAGAATTTAAATGGAATGCTACTATAAAAATTAAAATCAGAAAAATTTAACAATGAAAGGTTATTTCGACAAAATATGGCCCATATGAAATTAAGCCACACCATATCCTTTGCAGACATTCTTAATATTCCTGAAGTAATTTTTATTATTTATGCTTTATGATAAATGATATTTTACAACTCTGTTTGATTACATGTTTATTTTGCTTAGAACTAAATTGTACTTAACAGAAGACTTTTAGAGAGTGTGACATGTATAAATAAAATACAAATATATACTGGTTATAATACACTAATGAATATAAAACTCATGAAGGAAAAAAGAATAGAATCTGGCAAGATTTGAATTGTGCTGATTTATACAAAAATGGTTACACTGTTTAGCTGTTGATGCACAAGATTTTATCAGCTGAAAATAAATTTAACAATAAAAGCTTACCAGTCTATTAACAATTTGTTTATATAATAAATAGAGGCTATTGCAAATAAAATTATAGCTAACTTAGATTTTGCATGAATCTACGCCCACCACATTATAATTCATTTTTTATGTGTCTCCACTCAGTCCAATTTATAACAATGGTAGAAGTCTTAAAAAAGCACTTTTAACACATAAAAAGTAAAGTGCTTTTCCCCATAAGGATTCTTACACTGACCAAATTTGGGGTCAAAGTCACTTTGAGAAGTCATAACTAATTGAAGCGATCTCCCTCAATATATTGAATTCTTATATTTATATTCTTTTTGCTTTTGCAAATCTTGTCATTCTGTGAGTTTGCTGTCATTTATATTCCTAAAAACAGAAAACTACGCCTGAGTTTTCACTTTAAGACTCAAGAGAATGCTCTGTAATTTGACCTCTCCTTTGTCTTCATAATCCCAGCTGAGATGTCTGAGGTCACAAGTCCATACTTCTTCATTGGTTTTGGAACAGTTTCCTTGTAGCTAACTTATGTGCCTCCCTACACCTCACCCACCCACAAAAGCTGATGGGCCCTATTTAAATACATTCTAGTCTATAGGAGATTGTGGATTCCTTAAATCATAATATCAGCAATTAAAAGTGGAAAATGGAATGCCTGGGCTTTTCAAAATCCATGCATCTATGGAAAAGTCGATTTAATACTTGTCCAGAACTCAGAGGAACACGTTCAATGAATTGCCATTTTTTGAACTTTTTTAAGGAAAAAAAAAAGTTATGTGCAGAATTCAATTTTGCCAAAATATCACAAATGTGGAAAGAAAAATATGGCTTTATATATTCATTGATTAATTAATTATAGTTTAGTTTATATGATATGGTAAGCAGAGATACAACTACGTATACCATTAATGAGCGAGTCAGCTTGAGTATGGTATCAAAGTACTATAGACTGGGTGGTCTCTCAAGGAAAGTTAACATTGCATGGCTCCAACTGCTGGAGTTAAATTTATGTATCCCACCACTGAATTATGAAATTAAAGTATGATTTTCCTCATGACCTTAGAAAAGTACTTTGATGTCTAGGAATGATCCTCATGTTTAATGATGCCCCCTTCAACCTTCAAAGCATCCTTCAATCATAAAGCAAGTTAAAATAAATTAAAGATACCAACCAATGTACAAGTATGTGGAGAGACTAGAAGACTAGAAGAATGTGAAGGTTGACAGGGTTTTTTTCAAAGTGTTTCATAAATTTGATATAATTCCAATTTCAACTCTCCCATAAACCAGCAGCTAAGTAACTGGTATTTCTCCACATCAATGCCTTTTCTAAGTGGATTTCCCAGGGGCCAATCACAACCAGACAGTCCTCAAAATGAAAGTCATTGCTCCATAGTAAGATAATGTGGTAGGTATGAGCAAAAACAAATGGAAAATAACAGAAAACCTGCCAACATATGTGAGCACTTGATTTGTAATGAAGGTAGAAGACAATGATTTAGCTCAAAAATATGCAATTTATAACATAAAGGAAATTTTTCATAATTGTATATCTACATATGAAAAGCAAATCAGTAATCTCTGAAAATACAGAAAGTTAAGATTACTATTTTGGGAAAGGCACATATTCACAAAACTTGTTTTATCCTAATGTCTGGAAAATTTATTTAAACATAAGCCCAGATGTGCCTGTGTTTCATGGTCTGCACTTGTTTACCAGACTAGTACGTTAGAGGATTAGCTTTTGAATTCTCTTGGGAAAGGCTACTTTGGGTTGTCTGATTTGTTATAAAAGTAATGAAGTCCAATCACCAGAATGAAAAGGCTAGGTTTTTTTAAAATTTTAAGGAGAGAGAGAGAGAGAGAGAGAGAGAGAGAGAGAGAGAGAGAGAGAGAGAGAGAGAGAGAGAGAGAATTGGCACATCAGAGCCCATAGCCACTGAAAAAAACTCCATGGACCTGGAAAATTAGGCTTTGCAAACAAGTACCTCAACCACTGAACCATCTCTCTGGCCCCCCTGTTAATTTTTTTTGTATTTATTTTGCTTACAAGGAGAGAAAGACAGAGAAAAAGAGAGAGAGAAAATATGAAAGAATATATTTATAAACCTAAAAACTTCATATAAACAGGGGTTAGAGCTATACCCGATTTCAGAAAAGAATATCAGGGGATCATAAAGCATGTTTATTTTTGGCTATATCTAGACTCATTCCTGTGTAACAGCAAAAGGTTAGCTGAGCTCAGGTAAACATCTACAAAGCAATTTTTGTCACCGAGAATTATTAACCAGGGATTTGAATTAAATTTGTTTAACTTTTTCTTAAGCTTTTTATTATTAAAGAAAGAGATTAAAAAGATATACTTTCATCAGTTATTCATAGGTTCTTAAATGTTTACCACCATAAAAGTAGTCCAATTTTTACTCTATTTAAGTAGATCACATTAACAGCATTTTTATAACTGCCCCTGTGTCTAGATTCATTCCCCATACATTCTCAAAGGCACTTAATGGTTTAAGGGCTTGCATAGCTACTCAGGCTAATATCACTTGCCCTTAATTAGATGGCAGAGAGGTAGATTTCTTTATTGACGTTCTGCCCTTTAAAGAAATATCACACTCTAATACATACAAATGTTCATAAAAGAAATCACTCAAATTGACCAGAAATGACTCAAATTCTGTGAAGATGTTGGCTGCTTGATATCATTTATGGAATAAATTTGGGATTTGGTGAAGATACTGACTCTGTCAAGTGACTATAGGATATCCAGAAGTAGGGAGGTTGGCTTATAACACATAGGCTTCTCATAGGGTAAGAGAGGGTTATCTATGCTGGTGCTAACAGAAAGTCTAGTCTGCATACCTTACAGGCTTCACTATAGCTTGTGGTTCAGAGGGCACCAGACGCCCTAACGTAGAGACCCATTTTTTTACTCAGGGCTCCTCCTATCGCCACTCAATGCATAATTCATTGATTCTAATGTTTATCTTGCTGTTTATTTTAATCACATTTAGTTATGGTACACATGAAGGATGGTGGTAATATGTCTGAAGAAAGGATGATACACTATTCTGGATTTTGGTTTTTTATTTGTTATTAATAATTATTATTGTTGTAACTATGTGAATACTTCTAACAAAAAAAAGCAGTAAAAAGTATGAGATAACTGTGTGCTGAATATTGTGATAAGGTTATTTATACAAATTCCCATTAACTCAATTTTGGTAACAAAATCATCATTCTCATTCTAAAAATGACAATAACAAGCCCAGAGAAAAGGAATGTATTGCCTAGAATCACATAATTTTCAATGGCTAGTCTTGAAACTTGCTCATCTGTGCAAAAGTGGTGCTAAACCGAGGAGGGTAATCAACAGGTTAATGATTGGCTAAGAGATCTGCTTAGTGACAAGGAACCTTAACTGGAACTGGGATCCATGGCATGATCCTATGGGGACCAAGATCTCAGGTTCCTAGGGGAAATTCCAATTACCAGAGAGCTACAGAGAGGTAACACCCATTAGGGGCTAAGCAAAATAGCAATGTTGTCTCATTTAACCTATATTTATCTTCACTCTCTGATAGAGACTATATTTTTCAGAAGGCATTGAGAGAACCGGAGACATCTCAGTTCCACCACCAAGACATTGGATGATGGTTGACATCCTGGCAGGAGACAAACCACACCTAGCCTTCATAAGACAAACAGGAGACCAATCACCACAGCAAGTCTGATAACCCATGAAAGGTCAATGGAGACAGACACCAATGATACCCAACACAACCCAGGGCAAAGATCCAGAGATACTTAAGATCTCAACAAAAAAGCAGACTCAAAACTCATCCACTATGACTCAGGGAACTGAGAAAAAGAGGGGGCGGAAAGAATATAAGACCCAAGGTGTGGGAGAAAATCCAGAGACATTGCCCCTCTCAGCAACAATACACAAGGGGGAAAGAGAGAGAGAGAGAGAGAGAGAGAGAGAGAGAGAGAGAGAGAGAGAGAGAGAGAGAGAGAGAGAGAGAGAGAATGAAAAACTGGCTTCCTCTGGTGCAGTTCATATTCCCCCTAAGGACAGATCCAGTATGCGCATGGAGGAAGTATCCCAGTTGGGTAGGAACAGAGAGGAGGAAAACGGGGACACCGTCACAAGATTTGCTCATACAATGTATATACTTATTCATAATAAAGATATTAATTAAAGATCTAAATTCCAAATTTGGTCTTTATTTGTGTTAGTCCATGCAGTGGGATATGAGTATTCATGTTTGTGGAGATGATAAAGATTGAAAAAATATGAAACAAACTGAGATAAAAGTCTCACAGTCATATGATGCTGTCACTATGTTTCTCAGAAAAAAAAGTATTTTTCATTTGAAAGTTGAACTCAAATTTGAATTCAGAACAATTATTGATTTCAGTAAAATATCATAGCGAATAAATGAGAGAAAGCATTTATAGGAGTCATAATCTCAGTTCTTTGGCATTTTTTGAAATCGTATAGTTTAAATAATTCAGATTACAGTATACTTACATAGATGATTCTTGAAATCCTAAATACAGAACTAAGTTTGACCATAACGTTGAAGTCAGTCCTATCAGTAACAATAGTGCTTGTGATTGTAAATGTTTCTTTCAATTTGAGAACATGAATGCTGTTAAATGATTAATAAATGATTTCACATTCATGCTGCATTTTAAGAGGCTGTCTCTGTGGGTATACCCTCGGTGAAGGTCACTTGATGCATTTCAGTACCTTTCACTAGATGAAAGATTATGGTTTAGCTCACTGGGAATGGCTTACTATTGTTTTCGATTTAACAAAGCCTTACTTATTATGGCTTCCAAGCAATATTGTGTTTTGAAATGGTTGAGGGGCAGAAAGAAAGATGTATAAAAGGTAAATGGGTAATGATTATGAGAGATAGGCACTCTATTTTTTCAAGAGATGATATAATTATAAAGTTTAAAAGTCTGTCATATATCAGAAATAGTTCAAATAAGTTAAAGTAAATACTGTGTCAATATTATCACCCAGGCTTTAATCTTCTTGATATTAAGAGCAGATTTTGACTTGCAAGACATATTTGTAAGCACCAAGGCCATAGCAGTGCCTCCAAAGTATAAAGAAAATCTCAGAGAATAATAGCTACTATGGTGTATATGGAAATGCATATGGCATATATTAATGAATGTCATAGTGTGGATATTTTGAGATACAGTTCCTTTCCCTATATTTGTGCTATGAACATTTTGAAGTGACAAAAATTAGTATCCAGGAGCATAGTAAAGTAATACTTGTGTGCAAATTACATTCTTTGGAAATGGCAGTGATGCATGTATATTGCATAGCTTTGTCTAAGATGAAATTATAATTATAGGAGCAGGAGAAATTCCTTGATTCTCAGAAGACCAAGAGGTTTCTATTAGTCTAATCATTTATTTTTCCTTTGCTCTCTAACTTGAAGAAAAAAATGTTAGATTTTGTGGAATCTGCCTAATACAATTATATCTAGACATTGCATTATTTTGTATATGATCAATTATTTGGAAAAAGCTAGCAAATAATTAAACAAGCAACATTATGGTTCACACTAATTGATACTCATACAATGAACACACAAAATGATAGTTCCAGAATATAGTTAAAGATAGAAACATATTGTTGTTGTAATGACCCAAAACATAGATATTTTACAAAATATTTCATTTAAACATCTTAAGGAACTGAAAGACTTTGAGCTAGATACTTTTACACATATTTAGCAGATTTTCAGTTAAATTAAAAGTTCACATAGGATTTTACTTACATACTATGTTTCCGCACTTGCTAAGTATAGGTGAAATGTGTCAAGAAATTCATGATTTTGTAAAATAAATGGTAAGTGACATGGTAGTGGTGTAGAGTATGGTGATGAAATAGGGTCCCATTATAGCTTAAAAGTTAAAAATTAGCCTAGAGTAAAATAAGGCATCTTGAGGGGAGGGAAATTGAAGAACATCAGTATCCAATCTGTTGCAGTCAGCTTTCTAGTTGCTGTGCAGAAAGTACCCAAGCAAAAGCAGCATGTGGAGGAATGGGTTTATTTGGCTTACAGACTTGAGGGGAGACTCCATCCTGGCAGGGTAAACAATGGAATGAGCAGAGGGGTGGACATCACCTCCGCCACAGCACTGCAAACAGTGGCAGGAAGGTGTGCCAAACTCTGGCAAGGGGGAGCTGGTTTATAACCCCATAAGCCCGCCCCCAACAACACAGCTCTAGAGAGGTAGTAATTCCGGAACTGCCATCAGTTGGGGATCTATCATTCAGAACACATTCATTTGTTTGTGAGGGATTCCAGGATCAAACCATGACACCATCATATAATAAATGTGCTCTGCTTTGGTGACAGATAGGATATTCATCTAAGAACAAAAACATAATCCCTTGCACATGGTGTTAGCCTATAATCCTGGCTGCTCGTACTTCAGTACCTGCAGACAGTCAGCATGAACTTGCCATGGAAACACAACTATGTAACATAACCAGAGATTTGAATCCTGTGTACTTACATTTATCTGACTCTTATGTTAATTATATAATTGATATCCTATATATTTATATGTTCATAATGTATGCTAGATTCATGTATGCATCCTGGAATGATTGTATAAAGATAATTATCATGCCAATTACCTCATATTCTTATTTTGTCTTTATGGCTCAAACATTCAACATATATTCTTGTAACAACTTTTTTGTTTTTTTGAGGTAGGGTCTCACTCTAGCTCAGGCTGACCTGGAATTCACTATGTAGTCTCAGGGTGGCCTTGAACTCACAACAATCCTCCTACCTCTGCGTTCCCAGTGATGGGATTAAGGTTTGTGCCACCACACCCGGCTCTTGTAACAATTTTGAACTGTACAACAGACTGCTAATACATTCCCTTCTTCTCTCCCTCTCTTTCTCTTTTTCTTTCTCTCTCTTTGTTTGTCTTCTCTTGCTCTCCCTTTCTCTTGCTATATGGCCAACTAAGGGCTTCCCATCCTCCCTACCTCCTTAGTGGTCTATGCCCCTATACTGGTTTATGCCATTATATGTACTAAAACTCTGGCTTCATGCATACTAGGCAAGCACTGTGACAATGGATCTACCTCCCAGCCTTCCATACCATTCTCTGAAATGGCTATACTGACCCACAGACCCAACAACAGTGGACTAACTACAATCTGTAATTGTTCCTCGTTTCATATATACTCCCCAACATTTATCTATTGAGTCGCACAATTATGCGAGTGAAAATGTCCCACTATTTACCCAACAGAAGCTTAAGAGCCAGGAAAGCCATGCATGTAAATGTAAGTTAATGATCTGAGAAGAGAGATAGCAGAGGGTTTGGATCATCATTTAAGCAGTAAGGAAGGCATCGAAACTCAGCCTTGCCTCATCTTGCTTGCATGCTTTCAATGGATTGGAATTTGTTCACTAACATCCGATTGACTCCATCCAACAGTGCAAGTGCTGATGTACCCTGAAACAATTTCCCAAAAAACAAAAAAGAAACCAGACATAATGTTGTACCTGCCATCTGGGATCCCATGACCCAGACAAGATATCTAATCAAAATTGCCATCCCAGCTAGGTCTCTTGTGATACCCTAATTGTTTGACTGTTCTTCAGTTTTTGTTCATACTCAAGTATTATTCAGAATAAACGTGAAGGAATTGGCCCATGGGTGGAATTTGTTGAAGTGCATTTGGCTTTTTCCTTTGCCAATAAACAAAGTCAATCAAAACCAGTTTCATAGGTTATGAATTGGTTAGATGGGAAGCAGGGATACAAGAAATCTAGAAAGTAAAAACCAGATTCAGATATCTTCGACTTATGGGAGAGGCACACGATGGGAAAATACTCTTGTTTGTGGACACACAAAATTGTCACACTGCAGATGAGGTTCAATAGTCCTGTGGGAGAAATGTCCCAATGGGCATGCCAAGGAACCTCTTCATCTAGCTCTTATTACTGCTGCTTAAAGGAATGAAGAACTCTGTGTCTTCACATGTGTGGGAATCAGGCCTGGAGGTAATGAATGTGCTCAAAAACATGAGTGTCTACTGATGATTGAAGATTTGGTTATAGTTATCAATGAGTTCTCAACAAGTCAACAACAAAAGAGCCGTTGTTTCCCAAATGAAGAAGCCAAGCCAGCCACCTGTGATAATTTGATGACACTGGATATTTTCCACCATTGATGGGAAACAATTTGATTTTTTTTTTAAATTTTGGAATGGATGCTAAGTCTAAAAATGGATTCGCCTTCACCACCAACAATGATCTCTGCCAAAACACCATTCAGGATTGCCAAGGCTGCTTTACCCAGTGCCAGGAAATTCTTCACAAAGACATACAACATGTTCAAGAAAACAGTATTTAACAATAGCTGTGCCTGTGGAATTCATGATTTCTATCACACTGAGCTTTGCCTTCTCATAGCTGGGTAGATGGCAGACAGAACTTCTGAAGACACAGAGCCCATCTCCTACACGGAAAAGTTAAACTCTAG
>PVHP010030271.1:0-22146 GCA_004024765.1 Zapus hudsonius
AAAAGACATTAAAAAAAAAAAAAAAAAGGCCACATTAAAAAACAACTCAAAGCTGGCCGTGGTGGCGCATACCTTTAATCCCAGCACTTGGGAGGCAGAGGTAGCAGGATCGTCGTGAGTTCAAGGCCAGCCTGAGACTACAGAGTGTATTCCAGGTCAGCCTGGGCTAGACTGAGACCCTACCTTGAAAAACCAAAATAATAAAATAAAATAAAATAAAAAACTCAGTATTATAAACTTAGGCACCAAACACAGGTTCATGAAATTTTATAAGGTAAAAATCTACCAGGCATTAAATCAGAAATAAATCTCAACACAATAACAGTGGGTGACTTTAATATCCCACTATCGTAAATAGATCATCTAAACAGAAAATAGAGAAACAATGAAGCTAACTGATACCACAGTTCAAATGAACTTAGCAGACATCTACAGAACATTCCACTCAAATTCTATAAACTAAGAATACAGTCTTCTCAGCAGCTCATTGAACTTTCTCACAGATCATGCATAAGGCAAGTCTTCACAAAATCAGGAAAATTGGCATTTCTGACTACAATGTGATAAAGCCAGAAATCAACAAGAGATGACAGAAAAAACACCAACACCTGGAGACAGTGGTAGGGGGTACCTACACCACAAAAGACGTGGCTATTAATAGTCTATTTCTAGCAGAGCACGACTTTGGATAAAACATGCCTCTGGTCTTCTCCCTAGAGAAAACAAAGACTCTGTGAAGACCCTCTCCCAGCAGCTTTTCACTCTAAAAGTGACAGAAATTAAGGGTGCTGGCTGAATGGGAGATAAGATGAGAGAATGAGCACAAGTGACCATGGCGATCCACTGGCAGGATAAGAAGCAGGGGCGTGTGTGTGAAAGGTCAGGATGGAGAGGTGACACATTCATCATACAGAACTGAGGAAACAGCAGCCAACACTCAGTCCTTGAAATAAATGGACCAAGCTTTTCTACTAAAGCTCATCAAGTTGCATCAGTTCAAAAAACAAATAGCCAAGTGGGAACTGGGTAAGATACAGCAAAGAACATAAACTCAAAGATCATAAATGAGAGGCCAGACCATGAGACTTCATAAATAATGTGTTTGTATAGATTATATATAATACACACAAACATGAGAGGCTAGGCCACAAGGCATCGGGCAAATAAAGGATCAAAAACAAGGTAAAGTACAAAAAAATATTGAGGGGAGAAAAGAATTCAAAGCCAACTACTGAAAAAATAACACACAGGTGCCACTTATCAACTGTGCGGGGTTATCCAGTGTAGCAGTGACCATCTCGTTTCTGGGACAGAACACCAACAAGAAGGAAGGAGCTTATAGCTTACAGTTTCCAGGGTAAGTTTCATCATAGCAGGAGCAGGAGCAGGAGCAGGCAGCCAGACATCACATCTCCATAACAGCAAGGAGGGAGAGTGAGCTCTGCACACCCAGCAGGGCTGGACTAATAAATGTCTCAGGTCATTAGCCTGGCTGGCAACTGTTTCCTGCACAGACACACCCAGAAGCCACTGGACATCCCATGTGGCTCTTGGGGCAGCCCAGAGAAGTGATTCAGCCATGAAGGAAACTGCAAGAAGATGCAGGGCAGGAGAACCACCCAGGATTTATGAAAACCACCTTGGCAAGGCAAGGGCACCTCCCTTACCAAGGAAAAACCAAAAGCATCTCCTGCTGACACTGGCCAGGGTGATTGTGCAGCCTGAGAATACCCACCAGGAAGAAAGTAGCTGCTGATAGCAAAGCCAACCTCTGGGTTGGGACAGATACATCCTCTAGCCAAGGACTGCTCTCCCAGGAGCCCTGCCTCCTATGGCCAGCAATCAGCCCCGTGCAACTCAGTTCTCATGCACTCTGGCTTATTTCCCTAAGCCCCACAGCTCTGCAAGAGAAACTGAATTATAAAGAAAGCACACAGTAAAAGTTTCATTTGGACAAACCTCATTTTAATTATTGTCTATCTGATCAAAAGGGAAGGCAACTGTCTTCTCAAATGTTCCAGATTCTAGAATATTGATTTCTTGGACCTAGGGACTAATTCTTTAAGCTGGTTAAACACTACATCAATGAGAGGCTTTGCTGGGGAAGGAGGCGCTATCTGAGACATCATCTCCCGTGACATAGCTAACCCCGACTTCCTCTCTGCAGCTATCCACGAATACCAATATCTCCTATTACACACCATGCTATTTTATGGATCAACAATTTCCAAATACTAATGAAGGCAGAACTCCCAAGCTGAACAAGTCATACCTCAGCTTTATCAGGAAAGCATAAAAGACTAATATGTCAGAACGTAAGACTGATGAAAGCAGAGAAGAGTCGCTGGAAGGACGTGTCACCTGTGGTGTATATTGCAGGGATCCTAGAACTAGCTCCTCAGTTGCTGGGGGGAAGGGAGAACTTCTAGGAGCCGCTAACAATCTGGTAACTTCTCACTAGGAAACCTCACAACAAAACCCTCAAAATTCCAGAGGCTGGGACACCCTGAGGCCTGCAACTGACATGAGATTCAGAAGCCCAGGTAGGATGCTTGTGACTGAGGATCATGGACACCTTAGTTCAGAAATACTCGCTTACTCAGCAACCTATAACCCAAGTCTAAGTCTGCAGGCTAAGACAGCAGCTTTAACTTTAAAATAATCATTGGAACAAGTTTATGGTTTTGCTTGTCAAAGAGAAATGGCAAAGTGTCCTTGGAAAGAAAACATTAACTTTCTACAATGAGAAATTAGAAATTGGAGATCTGCCATCAGCGTGAAGCCCACCAACAGTGGCTTTTCCAGCACCCACATGCCTGTTGCCCACTCTGCATCACCCACAGCTATGAAAGCCAAGCTGGACAGAGGGAGGAAGAGAGGAAGACAGGTGGCTCACCAGCAGCGAAGGCGGAACACATCACAAAGAACATGCCCACAGCAATCCTCTTGAGGGATGATGGGAGCAGGCCATGCCTCCTGAGGACCGGGTCCACCAGCTTGTCCTTGAGTGGGATGAGCAGGAGGATGAGTACCGCGTCAAACATGGTGAGCCAGGCTGCCGGGAGCTGTGCAGACATGGGCAGTCAGGGCATGGACGCTCCACGCTGCCTACACAGGAACATCATCGCCACCGTGTCCTGTGACCTCCCTAGGAAAAGACCCTGAACTCCAAGATGCTTCAAGTGGGAGACACTGACTTCCCAGTGGATCTGGTCTTACTTTTCTATACTGGGGGATCTGAAATCTGGTATTTACTAGTATTTAATGGATTTAGTCCACTTAAAATCACAAGGACTGTACCCAAGGGAAATACTCTGGACAACAGACAAAATTCAGTGTCAGCAGCAATGCCTGAGCTCACTGTCTAGGGCCACTAGAAGAAATCTCTCATACCTCAATGGCTCTTACCGTGCTAATACTTGAGATTTCTGGAATCTTCAAATGAAGACTCTGTAAAACATATGTGGTCTGCATCTGCATGAAGAGATCAGGACATCACACATGAGCCAGCTGTGCTTTCAGGAGCAGCCCACGCACCCTCTCTCCTCCAGCTGGTGAGACACGGCAACAACTCTCAGAATCAAACGGTCTGAACACAGACAAGTCCCTTACTGGTTCACCAAGAAGGTCTCCTTGGGAAGAACCACCAGTTTTCCAAATGAGAAACTAAGCTAAGTCCGAAAAACCAGATGTACACACATTCTTAGCTTCTTTTCAGGAAAGGTTTGACAATAGAAAGCCATCAAGGTATGGTGGCTCATACCTGTAATCCTAATCCTAGCTTAAGAGGTTGAGATAGGAGGACCTCTGTAAGTTCGAAGTCAGCCTGGCCTACAGAGGATGTTATAGATCAGCCTTTGCTAGGAGATCCTACTTTAAAAAAAGAAAAAAAGTAGCCAAAAAAGTCTATGACTAAAGCACAACCCCCAAGACCTCAGAGACCATGGCCACTTCAGCACTGGCCACAGGCTAGGGAGGACGAGGGAGCCAGCCTGTCCGTGGCACTCACTTGGAAGTATACTGTCCAGTAAGGAATCAGAGCCAAGAACACGGGCACAATCTTGACCAGAGCTTTCACGTCTTCCACTTTGTCTTCTGTGAACGGCCCTCCGTGCGACATCTTACATGAATCAAACAGACTTTGTTTAGAAGATTGCTGAAAGACTCCAATGCCTTCACTTTGGGAAACAAAATGAAGGAATTAGTTTTCTTCCCCACCAGCAACTAATGCTTAGGCAACAAACTATGTTTGGGGTAAGAATCCGGCTCTCTGCACTGATTCTGCTTGACCCCTACAGCTAACTGTACACCCAATACAGCTCCCAAAATTATTCGTAAAAGCAGTAAAACGTGCCCAGGTAGCCAGCCTCGCTCGGGGAGGCTCACCTCAACCCCACATGGCCACACAGCTCAGCAGCCTTACAGAGGGCACAGTCGGATGAGACTGACACAAAGCACAACATCACGGCATTGGACTATGTGAACTTCCAATCAGCTCTTTTATCAATGATCAATCCCAATGTTATTGTGCCCCACTGGTTTAACATACTTGCACCAGTAGAGTGACTTGGGAGGTATTCTGCTGGCAAGGGAAAGCTACCATCTGCCTCGGAGATGAAGGGACAGCCCAGAGGAAGGGGCTCTTCTGGGACCATGGCAGGAGTACACATAATGGGGAATGCTTGCTTGGTACACCAGAGCCTGGAGCACTCCCTCATTCATCCTGCCCACAAGCCTAGAAGGTATTGAAAGGTTCCTATTATCCCATTTCAAAGAGCAAGACAGGGCAAAGGGAGGGGAAGAAATGCCCCAAGTCACACAGTTGGAGCCGAAATTGCAACTTGGGCAGTGTTGGCTTTGAATCTTCAGTCCTGGCCACAACAGAACCCCCATGGCGCCTCTGCTCCCCTATAACCTCACTCTCACATCTGTGGGTCACAGACCAGAGCACAGGTACAGGTCCTTGGCTCTCAGACTGAGCTTGCTCTGATCTTTACAAAATGAACAGGTCCCTCAGGCAGTGCCAAGGTCTTTCCCAGTTCCAATGCTCTAACAGGAACCCCTTCAAGACCCTTAGGGAAACCACACACTTCTGCCCAGAGCCAGCAGGAGACACTAAACTGCCCCTTGAGAGCACCCCAGTTCTGGACTGGGACAGGAATCACTGTCTGCTTTCTAGTTTATGTGCTCAGGTCTTGTTTTACCAAGCTGCTACTACTTTAAACTGGTTTTATCTTATGAAGCCAACACTTTTTAAAATTTTTTTAATATTTTATCTATTCATTTTCAAGCAGAGATACAGAGAGAGAAAGAGGGAGAGAGAGAGAGAGCACACCAGGGCCACCACCATGTGGGTCTGGCATATGTGGGTCCTGGGGAATTGAACCCAGGGCCTTAGGCACTGGAGGCAAGTGCCTTAACTGCTGAGCCATCTCTCCAGCCCAGAAGCCAACACTTTTACTCTACACATTATAAATGGGGAAGATCAAGAAACTAAAAACTAACTGCAGCCATGTTCTGACAGAGAAAGTATCAGCTCAGGTATTCAGTGAATCTGCCATGTGGGGACACTGGCATTTAAGGACTAGGTTCTTGTCTTTATAAAGCTTAGACTGTGGGGAAAATAAGCTTCAAAACCCAATACCAAGAAGTAAAACTTCAAATTTCCTAGTATTACATGTCTACTTAAAAACACTCAGAGTTTCTTGCAGTTACTACTTGAGGGACTCACATACTAACCATATCTCTCTGAAAATAGGTAAATGTCAAACTCCAAATTAACTCTGCACACCACTCACAGGTCACAGGCCACCTCACTTTCTAAGTCAGTGTATAACTAAAGCCTCTTAGTCCACAGGCAGTTTTAAAATGTAACATAGCGCCAAACAGCACACAAGAGACAACTACTGCTCCATCCAGGCAGCGTGCATGTATAGGATGCCATTCTCAGGGAAGAGGGCCCACTACCTGTCAGACTCCACTCAAAACAGGAACACGGGGAAGCTCTTGGACCAGTGCCACTCCAGTGTGAAGACGTGACCAGCAGATCTTCTAGTCTCACTGAAAATCAGCCCCACATCTCCTTCCAAACATGTCCACCTAGACCAGACTAGTTTGTCTCGGTTGATGACTAGACCAGGTGAAGTCAGGAGTCACACACATGGAAAGTGTAGGTGACACTTCCTGGGCTCCTAAAGCCCCACTTAAGGCATCCTCAGTGGCTCAGTGACCAGCCCAATGGCATGCTATGCATCTGCTGAAAGTCTCACACATCTACTGAGGCCTCACAATCCAACTGTCTTCTCTTGGCAAAAAGGCAAGCTAGGCAAGGTCTCAGAGAGTTCATTCGATGAGCAGCTTCACAGTTCTTTAGACCAACTCTATGCAAGCTAGTCCCTTTCTCATTGTTTTTGCCAAAGGACTTCCAAACCTGAACATAAGGGAAATCAGTTGGCTAAGCCACTTTAAACCTTCTTCCTGGGCACCCTGGGCGCTGAAACCCCAAAATGCCCTGGAAGCAATGCTATTCCCTGGTGGAAAGTTCCTCGGGTACCAGGCCTGATATCAGGGTTGTCTGAAAAGGGTTAAATCATGCCAATGGCTATGTGGTCTTCAATGCTGCTCACCTTGTCAAGTTAGGCCCTGGCAAATGCAGTGTCTGCCACAAGCAGAACAACTTCAAGCTTTAGAAATTCCTTGGTGTGGTCCCACTCCACATGGCGGTTATGGACACAGCTCAGATTCCACCCAGAGAAACATATGCCCTCAGCAGAGCTGAGCCACAGAAGAGTGAGGCCTCAGGACACGAGTAAGACAGACCAACAAAAAGGTCAGGGGACTGTGTGCAAACATCCTAGCGATCAGAGTCGTCCAGTAGGTAGCTCCCTCTGCTCAGAGACTACTGGGAATCCCTAAGCGGGCCAAAGCATTGGGGAGCACTGACCATGAAAAGCCAGGAGCTTCTTTCTCTGTGAAGCTCACCCGATGCTGTTCCAGCAGTGGCACCATCGGTCTGCCTTGAGCACATTTACTACATGAGAAAACAGCTGTAGTGAGCCACACAGAAGTATCAGAAGTCTCAGGTGAGTTCTGGACTTCATCAACTGCACCGAGCAGGACCAGGGGTCACTGTCAGCAGGAATTGGAGGGTTCTCATAACTTGGCACTTTCTACAACCATATTCATAAACCCTCAGTACTGAAGCTGGACAAGCCCATGCACAAAAGGCAGTTTGGTTCCCCTACTTGCACCTCAGAACTCTTCTAGCGTGTCCTTCAGCCACACAGTGGCTGCCATGGCCTTGGATGAGGAGCCTGTGCTGACCTCAAACGAGAGGCAGCAGTTTCCTTTTGAGACAGTTATTGACAGAATACCTGACAGCCGGTTTCTCATTAATGTACTCTGAGAATTGAAAAGCCAGTGTCATGTGCAAAAAGCACATAAAACTATCTTCTCCATACTCTTTGCAAATCTAGTCTTCATAACCTGCCAATCAGCATTGAGGCATCTCCATCCCCACTGGCTGTGACAGGAAGGTGGGGGTGGAGGTCAGAAGGTGGGCTCTGCCGTCCTTACAGCTACAGAAGGGCTCACACCACCCTCAACCTCAAGGAGCAGATGCCCACCTGGAAATCAGGCATGTGCCCTACAATACCAACCAGACCTCAGTTGTGCACCCTCTCAGAAAGGGAAGAGTCCCACCCAGTGACCTGTGAGGAGAATGGAGCACTCACCTACTTCTCCGGCGCTGCCCACTTCTCTGGGAACAGCAGCTGTAGGTCAGTATCCTGAACATGTCTGTAAAGGCGCTGCCATCAGGGGGCTTAGTGATGAAGACACTCTGGCCGCAGAGGAAGACAAGGAAAGCAACTGCCACGCAGACTGTGGGGATCAGGTAGCCCACGAAAAAGCTCACATTCTGCTGAACATAGGCAATGCCTCCTAATGAAAGGATAGCTCCCAAGTTAATGCTCCAGTAAAACCAATTAAAAAACCTCCGAGTAGCTTCTGGACCTCGGTCTCTCACCTAAAATAACAGAGGAAAAACATTTGCCATGTGAAAATCTGTAATTGTTGTTTAGCCTCTAAACATGCGACAATCTCTAGTTTCTTCAAGTTTTATTTACCGGAGACCCGCCCTAGCCCTCTGCCTGAATACCTTCATGGGTGAGAACAGCTGTAACGAGGTGCTGCAAATCACTGCTCTTGGCAGTCTGGAAGACACATGGCCCATCAAAATGCTATTTGCAGATACAGGCAAGTATCTCCCTAGCATAGATCACTACAGACACTTTGGGGGAGGGAGGTCTTCTTCGGATGCTAACAAGTCCAAAGTATATGGACCACCGCCTCAGGGGCACCGGAATGATCCTTAAAACAAATTCCTGCATTCTGAACACCATTCCAGAAGACTGGCACCCAAAAGTAAGTCTTAGAACTGTGGCTACATAGCTCCTGCCTTTCTGAACTCAGCACAAGTGCAGGGAGGCCCTGGCAAGCAGGTTCTGGCTCAAAGAGACCCTTGTTCAGAAGCCATAGTACACTGCAACTTCATAGGTTCCAGAGAACTGGAGATGTTGAGAGCCATGAAACAGTCAAGCACAGTCTACAGTTACTACACACTAATTTAGAGTGAAAGATTAGCAAGACCTGCTGGGGGGTGGGGCACACACCTAGGCTGCACAGTGAGATCAGTGTACTGAGGAGAAATTCTGATATGGGTGGTGATTCCTCAAAGGCTCAAGCCAACAGCTGCTTGGGCCAAGACATCAGCTCAGCACCAGTGCCCTGTTCACAGAGCCCAGAGCTGGCTGGCAATGGAGCTGGCCAGGCGCACCCTAAGACTCCTCCCCACCCAGATATAATAGACACTGCAAGGATGCGCCCTCCTCTCCCAGCCACAGACATTCTAGAAGTTTCATTTCATGATTGGTTTTAGCAAACCCACCAGCCACAGGCTGGCATCAATCTCATACAAGGACCAGCCCACTGTACCATCTCAGTAACTTGAGCTGTTCTGTTCTTAAGTTTCCAAACATGAAAAGATTAGAAACCACTCCATAACAGATCTGGTTCCTCACTCACAGAGCAATCTCCTCTATCAAATAACCAGCTTTAAGCAGGACCAAAACCACCAGTGTAACATGCAGCAAGACACCTGCTTAGCGGCATATTGCTTGAGGGTGTTTCAAGGTCTATTAAGATTCAAGTAACAGTGTAAAATAGTCAGAACTGAACTTTCCTCAACTTATTAAAGGCCAGATCATTAGGAACCTGCTACACTGGCCAGTAGTATGTTTGAAATAGTTATATGGTTACAATTATCACACACTGAAAAGCCAAGTTGTTAGCTTTTCTTTTCTCCCCTCCACTCCCTCCTCCTTCCTTCCTTCCTTCCTTCCTTCCTTCCTTCCTTCCTTCCTTCCTTCCTTCCTTCCTTCCTTCCTTCCTTCCTTCCTTCCGGGAGGGGGTAGGTCCAAGTTCTAAATGAACCACACTTTCTCTGGAGTTTTAGCTCTTCTCTAAACAGAAGCCCTAGACTAAAGGCAGGCATACTGAACAGTTTTATGATGACAATTTCTTATACCTGCAACACAATGCCTTTAAATGTTACCAACCAGTGGGCACTGATAATTCATGCTACACTGAAGGCAGACCAGAAGAAAAAGTTATAACAGAGAAATACAGAAAATAGTAATTTAAAATGTACAAGAGCTAAGCATGGTGGTACACACCTTTAATCCCAGCACTCAGGAGGCAGAGGTAGGACGACTTCTGAGTTTGAGGCCAGGCTGGGACTACACAGTGAGTTCCAGGTCAGCCTGGGCTACAGCAAGACCCTACCTCAAAAAACCCAAAAACAAACAAACAAACAATTATTAGTGTAAAAGAAAAGTGATTGTTTTGAGAACTACAAAATGCAAGAGCCCAATAAACAGCGCATCCTTGTTGGCCAGGCTGGTTTCAAACTCCTGAGAGTTCAAGCAATCCCCCTCATCCTTCACCTCAGGCTCTGGCACGGCAGGGACTATAGGCATATGCCACCATGGTATATTATATTATATTATATTATATTACATTACATTACATTATATTATATTATATTATATTATATTAACTGCAAAGTGCTGGCCCTGCCATCCTGTTTCCGTGAGCTTGGTGGTCAACTGATTTCAACTTCCAAGGGTTTTCATTCAAAATTAGTTCATAAACAGAGAAGATCCCCAGAGCCTCAGTAACCAACCACACACCAGCCCTATGAGTATAAACAGAAACTGATGCTAGTCAGCAGTCACACGGCACCAGCCCTTGGTGGAGGCTTACAGCTCCAGTTGGCACCAGTCCATGACATCACCAGATTTTCACATGACTGATGACTGCTCCAAAGAGGCCAGGCCAGAGGAGCAGAAATGAAGCTCAGTGAAGCACATACTTGGCTGGCTGGCACAAGACTGCACCTCTTCCCACTAGGAAAGCGCCAACCAGGTATGCTGGCACATGCTTTTAATCTCAGCACTCAAAGATTTCCAACCAACACAGGAAAACTGATGCAAACTCAAGCTCACCTGACAGTGAGCTCAAAGTCATCCCTGGGGCTGGAGAGATGCCCCAGCGGTTAAGGCACTTATCTGCAAAGCTTAAGGACCCTGTTTCCATTCCCAGTACCCACACACAGCCAGATGCACACAGTGGTGCATGTACCTGGAGTTCGTTTGCAGCAGCTAGAGGCCTGGCATGCCTGTTCTTTCTCCCTCTTCTTGCAAATAATTTTTTAAAAAATTGAAATCCTTTTAAGACCCCGTCTGAAAAAAAAAAAAATGAGAAGGGCCAGCAGGACAAATTAGCATCCTGCAGACAGAACAGTGACCATGGAAGCACCAACTTCCGGAATGAGGAAGACTGAAAATCCCTCGAAAGACATGTACCTCTCCCTTCATGGGTGCATGTTTCACATAAAAAGAACCAGGCAAGTGTGGGCTCAGCGGCCTCTGTACTCCACCACTGCTATCTAGCTCTCACATGGCAGCAGTCATCCCATGTCCTTCCCTGGCCACCACAGCCACTTGCCACTCTGTGCATCTGCCCACTCTGGAAGCATCCCATGAATGAAGCAAGAAAGGAAGCCCTGTCTGCTTCCCTTCAGAGTATGATGCTTTCAATGCCCATCAATACCTACCTTGTGTGTGGGGGGTTAAGTTATACATGTAAGTAACAGACTTTGATTACATTTACATCCCTATTGCCTTCTCTTGCCTGGTCCCTCCAACTACTCCCAGTCTTGTTTCCTTTTTCTTGTCCTTTTCTTTTATTTGGGGGGGGGGGAGTTCCAGGTGGGGTCTCACTCTAGCCCAGGCTGACCTGGAACTCACTATGTATTCTCAGGCTGGCTTCAAACTCACAGTGATAGGATTCCTACCTCTGCCTCCTGAGTGCTGGGATTAAAGGAGTGTGCCACACCTAAGAGACTTCACACAATGCACTGCCATCTATATGCAGTCAAATTATCCCAGTGCCTTCTTAAAAAGGCAGCTCAAATGTGGTGCCTCACACCTACAACCCCAGTTCTTGGGAGGCTGAGGCAAACTCATCAGGTTGAGGCCAGTGTGGGCTACACACTGCCAGTTCCAGTCCACTCTGGGCTCCACAAACCCTGGCTGGCTGGCATCCTACAAGATAAAACCACCAAGAAAGGGGGAGAGGGACAGTCCAGACAGAAGGTGGAAAAAACTTTACCTTAAAACCAGACTCTGGCCAGTAAACCCCAGGCCCAGAATCAGGTGGCTTCCCCCAACCCCTCAATGAGCTGTTGGTCAGGGAAACCCCTGAGGTCCTCAAAACAATGTAGGCATTGTCTCCTTTAATCCCAGCACTCAATCCCAGTACTCAGGAGGCAGAGGCAGGAGGATCGCCATGAGTTCGAGGCCACCCTGAGACTACATAGTGAATTCCAGGTCAGCCTGTGCTAGACCAAGATTCTACCTCACAAAACAAGAACAAAAACAAAAAGACAATGTAGGCCATTGCCAAAACACTTGGTTGCCTGCCAGAGCCTATTGCTGAAGGCACCACATGTAGCAGTCACAGACATCAGAATACCACGCTGCTCCCTCAAGGAAAGCCCTGTGGAAACTGGTGGAACACAACAGTCACCACAACATGAATAAGCAGGGGACCCTGCAGACTATGAAATCAACCAGGACCAGAAGCGCACACTTGTGCCACAGCAGCAGGTAAGCAACTGTGGTTCTGATTAGACATGAGGACCGCTCAGTGGGAGAGAGCTCATATCTGCTACTGGAATCAGACTTCAGAGGAAGGTCCCACTGCTCCTGGAGAACAAGGGTGGGCTTGCACACCAGAATGTCTCTCAAATAATTCTGCATACCCCTTTAACCCAAGCTGCTCTCACTCTTGGTTGGAGAATCTGTTTTGTCTTACTGAAGGCAGAGAAAATGGAGGAGAATCAAGATCCACCAGTAAGACAAAAAGAGAGATGACAGGGCTGGAGTGATGGCTCAGCGGTTAAGACACTAGTCTCCAGTGCCTAAGGCCCTGGGTTCAATTCCACAGTACTCACATAAGCCAGACCCACAACGTGGTGACCCTGGTGTGTTCTCTCTCTCTCTCTCTCTCTCTCTCTCTCTCTCTCTCTCTCTCTCTCTCTCTCTCTGCTTGAAAATGAATATTAAAAAAAAAAAAGAGAGAGATGACTGCCCACCACAAAATTGTGCCACCTCTACCACATCTGCTGAGACCCAGGAGAAACTGCAGAGGAAGTGATAACATTGAACACTGCTCTTACTGCTAGCCTGACAACGAGCTCCAGGGCGATGGTGACACACACAGTGATCAATCAAACCCATCAAAGCAGAAATCCAGAGGCTACAGAGGACTCAATTAAGACTGCCAACAGTCCTGCCATGGCTCAGAGAACATTACAGAAGAGGAGGGTGGGAAGATTGTAAGAGCCACAAAGTGGGAAGGGGTACCCTGAGGCACAGATCCCATTACCCCACAGGGCCTGCCTAAGACCTTCATGACCCCACAGTGAGTACCATAATCACACTGAGGAGGGCCTCAGGGAAATTGGAGCATGGGCAAGGGGATAAAAAGCGATAACCTGGGCTGGGGGTGGCAGGAGGAGGACAGCGTGAGTTCAAGGCCAGTCTGAGACTACATAGTAAATCTCCAGGTCAGCCTGGGCTAGAGACCCTACCTCAAGCCCCCCCCCCCAAAAAAAAAACCACGTATAACCTATTATATATAAAATGAAGCACATGGCCTGACAATGACTGTCACCTCTAGTGTCCTTCCACCCAGTGCTATTTTACATGTGAACAGAGGAGACAAAGCCAATTATCCTATAGATTACATCTCCTTCAGTGTCCACATTTAATTATGGATGAAAAGTACACCTTGTGGGGCTGGAGAGATGGCTCAGCGGTTAAGGCACTTGCCTGCAGAACCTAAAGACCCAGGTTTGATTCCCCAGGACCCATGTAAAGCCAAATGCACAAAGTGGTGCATGCATCTGGAGTTCATCTGGAGGCCCTGGCATGCCCATTCTCATTCATCTTCTCTCTTCTTACAAATAAATAAATAAAAATATTTTTTAAAGTGCTTTAAAGTGTTCCCTGCTTAGGAAAGATTGATTACTAGTCTATCTACTGGAGAGCACTAAGGCAGACAGCCTGCTGTGTTTGCTGAGAAATAGGTAGTCACAAGTACACTGTCACCTAAACTTCTCAAATGGTAAAATTTCAGAATTCAGGACCAAAATTAATACCAAAGCATAATGAATCTGAGGGTTCCAGGTAGCACAATGCAACTTCACCACAGCCTTGGTTCTAAACAAACAAAATACACTTTGCACTGCAGATGTCTTACATTGTAAAATCATGCAGATGCTAATGACTGCTACCTGTATCAAATTACTACATCTTTATTGTTAGAAAAGCAAGCACATTCATCTCAGTATACAAATTTTCTTTCAGCTTCAATAGATAGTAAAAGTTATGGGGCTAGAGAGATGGTTCTGCAGGTGATTGCCTGCAAAGCCTGCTGGCCCAAGTTCTAGTCTCCAGCATTCACATAAAGCCATATGCACAAAGTGGTGCCATGTGTCTGGAGTTCCTTTGCAGCAACAAGAGACCCTGGCATGCTCATGCACTTAAAACAAGTATTTTTTAAAACTTATGTAAAGAATTTACAATAAATTTTATGATTTATTATTAGTAAATGCTTAATTTGTATACCTATTTCATATACTAATAAACCCAGGATTGCATAAAAATTTTAGGCAAAAAGTGGAAAGTTTAAGAAGCCCAGCTATAAACAAGCATGAGGCAGAAACAAAACATGTAAAGATGCTTGAGCTGCAGGTCACTGAGAAATCAAGCTGGAGCTGAGCTGGAAACCTACTCCCTGCTAACCAGCTGACAGAAAGCTGGAAAAGGCTATGACTGCATGCAGCCCTATAGGAGAGAGAAGTCATCAATGGTGGTGAACAGCAGTGGACCCTGCAAGACTTAAGGTTGGCCAGCCAGGCCAAATGTGCCAATTGGTGCAATAGTGGCACATGTATTGTGGGGGAGACCACCTGCTCTTTAATTGGACTGGAGGCCTGCTCCATGGGAGGGAAATACATGCCTAGTACTGAAGACTTAGTCAAAAGACTACAGTGGGGGGAGGTCATGAGCCCTCGGGGAGTAATGCCTGTTGTTATCTGATTAAATACATATTTTATGCCCATTAAACTGTCTTAAAGCTCCTTTTTAATGGTCATACCCACATAATAATGCTGTCACTCTTGTCTAGAGAAGCTTCTCTTCCCAGATGGCAGTGACCACCAGGATGACACAAAAGGCAACACAGTGCTAAGTGACAGTGGAGTGTTCAGCACTGAGACGTCTCTATCACACTTCCAAGGCTCAGGGTCTATTGCAGAAGAGGTGGCAGAAAGACCGTAAAAGCCAAAAAGAAGGGTAGGACTGCTTGCAATGCCATCTTCCAGACACAACATGACCTTGATATTCATGATTTCACAATGCCTGGCACTTCCTACACAAGATATTCATAAAAGGAAGGAGGAAAAGATGGTGACATCAAAACAAAATAGAGTGCTCGCTTCGGCAGCACATATACTAAAATTGGAACGATACAGAGAAGATTAGCATGGCCCCTGCGCAAGGATGACACGCAAATTCGTGAAGCGTTCCATATTAAAAAAGAAAAAAAAAAAAAAAAACAAAATAGAGAGTAATTGAGGGGGGATTTAATGGAGGGTGGATTTGAGAGGGGGAAAGTGAGGGTGGGGAGGAAATTATCACGGTTTGTTTCTTGTCTATAATTATGGAAGCTGTCAATAAGAAGTGAGGAATGCATACACTAAGTCATGCTACGGGCTGGAGAGCTGGCTCAGTCAATAGTGTTTACTGTGCAAGTATGGGATCATCTGAGTCCAATCCTCAGCACACACATAAGAATGCCAGGTATGGCAATCCACAAATTCCAGCATGGGGGAGGTGGAGATGGGAGGACATCAGTCTAGCCAATTGGTGAGCTCCAGGCCCCTGAGAGTATGGACCTGGACACATTCATGAAACACGCAACACAGCTTGGGGCAGTGGTTAAAGCAAAGGTTATGGAACAGAGCTAGTTAAGCCTGGACTGAGTGATCATTACCACAGGACACCAGTGTCACCACTCTTATCTGTAAATTGGGGTTAAGACCCACATGCGGCTCAAAGCGCTTGCCCCTGTATGAAAAACACCAGTTCCCAATTCCAGGCACAGGCTACTACCACTTCATTTCTTTCCTTCCTTTGCCTTAGCGTCCTGAATGCTGAGATTATTAGCATGTCTAATACTTTTGAGATGACTCCTCACTGTAATGGTCAGCCTTACAGTTGCCTTCAAAGTGACGCTGTGGAACCCTGGCCCAGTTCCCTTGCTGTGTAACTTCTGTGGCTTCAGTTTGCGGTCTGTACCAGGGAACTATCAGCAGCTGCCGCAGGGGCTAAAACCAGGACTCAGGCTGGCAGAGTAAAGGCTCAGTGACATCTGCAAAGGACAAGCACTCACAGGGCTGTACAGGGTCAGGCTCATAATACCCACCAGCACTCCCTGCCTTTCTCCCCCAAGATAAATCTACCCCATTCACTCCCCACTGCCTCCAATCTAAGCCACATCTCTCTCCAGTGGCCAGCCACAGCCTGAGCCCTGACCTCACCAGTTGCTACACAGGCTTCTCTACCACAGACATCTGTGATTTTTCTGAGAAGGGACAAAAAATGACATGTGACTTCTAAACTACTCAATTCTGCCGGTCAGAAAGCAGCCTTTGAAGAAGAGATGTGTGAAAAAGAATGGGTAAACTTTATAAAGCTCAATGGAGCCTGAAATTTGAATTTTGCATAATTTCTACAAAATACACAGTCACTTAAAGATACAAGAGCCAGCGTGAGCCCTCAAGAAAGGGAAGCTGCCCAGGCCACTTCCCCCTTAGCAACTCTGGCTCCTTCCTCATCTTAGTCTGGTGATTCAGAGTAACCGTGTGATGCTACCTTGCTTCCAACTTCTTTTTGCCTGGCCTTTTCTTACCAACGTCAAACTCTTAGAGCACTTGCCTGTGAGCATGGAAACCTGAGTTTGGATCCCCGGAACCCATGCGACACCAGTGCCCAGCTGCAGGTAGACTGGAGAATCCCCAGCAGCTTGAGGGCCAGCTAGCCTGCTGTAGGCAGAGTAGACCCTGCCTCCAACAAGGCAGAGGCATAGACCAACACCGTAGGTGTTGCCCTCAGACCTGTACACGGGTGCCGTGGCCCCTGCACATTCCCACGCTGGTGCTTGCTCACTAATGACACGGTTCTCCCCAGCGCCTTGAGGATGGCCTTTACACTGTCCATCCTCCCTACAGGGAGAGCTCCCAACTGCGACCTTTGCTATCTCTAAAACCACCCCTACCATCACTTCACGGGCACCTCACTGGGGCAGAGCCCGATCTAGTTCCGTATCACAGCTGGGGAAAAGGGGGAGGATGCTTCCCTCTTCATCTGGCACCAGACAGGTGCAAGGACTGCTGGAAGTGTGGGTCCGCGGGGTCAGAGGGCATCCGCTGGAGGCCTGACACTACCCTGCAAGGGAGCGACCACCTCCCAGCAGATGCTGGTGGAGGCGGGCTTCCTCCCGGCACTGCAAGTCAGTCCCCTAAGTTCCAGGCTCGAGCCGCGTCTCCGGTCCCGGGCGAGGGGGAGGGGCAGGGCGCCCGGCGAGGTTGCAGGAGGAGCGGGGCCGAGAGAGGGCGAACGCGGGGCGGCAGGGGCGGGGTCCGGCTCACCTGGTCGGCGCCGAAGGGGGTGATGTTGGCCTTGACGGTGGCCACGCCGAGCCCCACGAGCACCAGCCCCGCGAAGGTGGCGGGCGCGCAGCGGCGCGCGCCGGCGTCGGCCCCGGGGCGCTCGGGCGGCGGGTCCCCGCAGAGCGCGGCCCGCGAGCGCGGCGCGGCCAGCAGCGGGAAGGCCAGCATGCCGAGCGCGTAGAGCGCCAGGCTGAGCAGGATGGCGCGCGCGCGGCCCAGCCGGGCGTCGGCCAGCCAGCCCCCGAACGGCGAGCCCAGGTAGGTGAGGCCCATGAAGAGCAGCAGCGCCTGGCTGGCCTGCGCGCCCTCCCAGCCGAACGGCGCGCCGTTCAGGAACAGCACCAGGTCGGCGGTGACGCCGTAGAAGGCGGCGCGCTCCAGCAGCTCGGCCAGCAGCACGGCCCCGCACGCCGCGCGCCGGCCCGCGAACGCGCCGCCCGCCGCCGCCGCCCGCCGCGCGCCCAGCAGCGGGGCCCGTTCGCCCGCCGCGCCCTCCATCCGCCGCTCGCCGCCGCCGCCGCCGCGCTCCCGGAAGCCCCGCAGAGTCTCGCGAGTTCACCGTCGCGACTTCCGGTCCGGCACCGGAAGTCCCTCCCCGGAGGCGGTGCCCCGCCCTCTCCTCTCCTCCTCTGGTCTCCGGCCCGCCCTGCCGAGCTGCGGAGCCGCCGGAGCGCTCCGCCCTCTCCCGCCGCCTGCCGACGCCGGCGGCAGCCTCTGCACGCTGCCTTCCCCGCGGTGGGTGCTCTCGATCTGCAACAAAACCTGCAGAAGCTCAAAAAAATTAAAAACGGGAGAGGGGGAACATTCTTCAGTGGGGTGGCCGCTCGTAAGCCGTCCGCGCTTCTGTAAAGGCCTCCAGCCCTTGCTCAGGCGAGCGGTACTAATTGCACTCGGGGGTCACGTGTGCAAAGACTGCAGGGAAGAAGGGGCTCACGGCCAGGAGGTGAATTACATTATGTACACATACAAAAATGCCATTAAATAAACCTGAAGAGGGGCTGGAGAGATGGCTCGGCGGTTAAGGCACTTGCCTCCAGTGCCTAAGACCCCAGGTTCAATTCCCCAGGACCCACAAGGTGGTGGTCCTGGTGCGCTCTCTCTCTCTCTCTCTCTCTCTCTCTCTCTCTCTCTCTCTCTCTCTCTCTCTCTCTCTGTATTTCTCTGCTCGAAATAAATAAATTTAAAAAATAAACCTGAAGAAAGGATCATGTGTCCCTTCCGCTCACACAAATGGGCAAGCTGGGGGGTGGGGGGGTGGCAGGCCTGTCAAATGCTAGTTCAAGAACAGCTGGGTAACTGAATTTTAGGATTACCAAGTTCTCGCTGGTTAGACTGAATCCTAAAGACTTTGTTCCAAGATTGCTAAGTAGGCCTCTTACCCTCCAGCAAACTAGAATGAAGTTACCATTAAACGTGTGTTGGTAAGAGCTGGCCTAGCATGCACAAAGCTCTGGGTTCAATCCCCAGCCTCACATAGACCAGGTTTGCTGTCGTCTGCCTGTCGTCCCAACACTAGGGAGATGGAGGCAGGAGGATCAGAAGACCAAGGCATGCTTGGCTCCATAGCAAGTTTGAGGCCAGCTTGAGACTCTGTCTCAAAAATAAAGAGGAAAGCTGTGTGACCTGACTCATGTGGTAATTTCCCATGGGTGCAGGTGTATATTTTGGATGATAAACTTAATTTGATGGGACAGCCTCATTGGAAAAATATGAATCTACATTTTAAAAACTGGGTGGGGACCAATGGCTCTCTGACTAAGAGATCCACTCAGTGGTAAGGAAGCCATAGCTGGAACTGGAACCGAGTCAGATCCGATAGAGACCAAGAATCTGGACTCTAACAAGAAGCCTCCACCAGTCTCGGGCCTAAAGAGAGGCTGCATCCATCAAAACCTCTCTAACAACACATACCTCATTTAACCTGCTGATCTCACTCTCCATTGGAGAATGCTTTTCTTTTCCAGAAGTCAGTGAGAGCTGAGGACAACCAAAATCCATCAACAGGATCAGAAATGATAGCTGATTCCCTGGCAGGAGATGAACTACCCCTCACACATCAGCCAGGGCCCAGGTGAAACCACAAAGGAATTGTTGAAGAAAGCAAAAGTGCTCCTTCCACAGCAAGCCTGACAACCTGTGTCAGGGTGATGGAGACAAACACTAAGGATGCTCTAAATGACTAAGCAGAAATCTAGAAGTTGCTGTGAGCTCAACACTAAAATAGATTTAAAATGCACCCACCAAATTTGGGAAGAGGGGGCAGAAAGATTGTAGAGCCAGAGGTAGGAGGGACTGAATATCCAGAGGCATTGCTTACCCCCACAACGACTGAGTGCTGCTCTCACAACTCATAACCCACAACCCTTCAGTGAATACCAGCAACCCCACTGAGGAGGGCCTTCAGTGGAATGGGGGCAGGGAGGCGGGAAATGATGGTACCATTGCATGATTTGTCCATACAAAGTTTCTACTTAATTTTTTTTAATCCAACTTTTAATTTTTACTATTTGCAAGCAGAGAGAGGGAGAATGGGTGCACTAGGGCCTCCAGCCTTTGCAAATGAACTCCAGATGCATGCGCTACTTTGTACATCTGGCTTTACATGGGTATTAGAGAATCAAACCTGGGTCCTTAGGCTTTGCAGGCAAGCACCTTAACACCTGAGCCATCTCTCCAGCCCTTAATAATTTTTTTAATATTTTATTTATTCATTTTCAAGCAGAGAGAGAGAGAGAGAGAGAGCACCAGGGCCACCACCTTGTAGGTCTGGCTTATGTGGGTCCTGGGGAATTGAACCTGGGGCCTTAGGCACTAGAGGCAAGTGCCTTAACCGCTGAGCCATCTCTCCAGCCCAATAATTTTTAAAAACCAGTGGGAGGGATCTCAGATTTTGATGTGTGTTTGAAGGAATCTTGAGCAGTGCCCTAAGATGCTTGTCTTGGATACCCTGAGGGTGGATAACAAACCTAGCATGAAGAAATGTTCTGGTCACAGGGTTTGATGGCAGGAACCCAGTTGTACACCATATTGCAAGATCTTATTTCTGCAAAATGTCTGGAAGAGGCAAGTGTGCACAGACAGGGCAGACTAGTAGGATTTCCCCTGGCCCAGAGGATGGTTCAGTTGGGAGGCACCAGCTAGACTGTGAAGTGTTGGGGAGGCATGATGGACATGTTCTAAAATGATTCTGTTAATGATTGCACAGCTCTTGAAAGCCATCGTACATATTAAGCCGTTGGTTTCGTCAGCTCCACATTGCTAGGATGAACCTCGGAACCATACAGTTATGGGAGGAAGGGATTTACTTGAAGCTTACAGATACAGGGGAAGCTCCATAATGGTGAAAGAGGCTGCCCCCTTTCACAAATCCAAGCAGAGAAAAGCCGCCACCAGTTGGGCATGGTGGCGAACTCTGTTAATCCCAGCACTCTGGAGGCCAAGGTAGGAGGATCACTGTGAGTTTGAGGCCACCCTGAGACTACATAGTGAATTCCAGGTCAGCCTGGGCTAGAGTGAGACCCTACCTCGAAAAACCAAAATAAATAAAAAATATAAATAAATAAAGAGAAACCACCACCACACACCAGCACAAATCAAAACAACTAGTAGGGGCCCAAGCAGTGCTCAGAAACCTTTCTGCAAACCTTTGGGCTAGAACTCAGATTCCCCCCCCCCCATGACATCTCCTCCAACCAGGCAGCTGGAGACTAGCTTTAATAAAATGCCCGAGTCTATTGGAGAGCATATAGTCAAGCTACCACAAGGGTTAATTGTATGAAACATGGATAATCTTGGTGACGTTACCAGATGAAATGGAACCAGTGATGAGTAATGGAGAGGTTTCACCTGTAAAGTTTGATATCCTGAAGCCCTTTGGTGGAAAACAGAAGCTAGACAATACCAGCCTTTGTGATCTGTTCCCCACTCACTTCCCCCAACCATGTGTCATGGCTGCTGAGTAGTCCTCCCAGACCTTGTTGCTACTGGGCCTCCTCTAATCTGCTTTTGACTGCAGGGATGCAGCAGAAGTATCCTGGGCCTAAGATGAGAGGTTCGGGCAGGGTCCATGCCTGGGCCTTACTGACCCTCATACACCATGTTAGAAAAACCCTTAGAAATTAAAAAGAAACATTGAAACAGGGAAGTTCTTGGGCTTCCAGCCTAGGAAGCTCCTTTGTAGCAGGAGTGCCGTTGACTCATTCTTTTCTACTACTTTGCTTCCTCCAAGTTTATGAAGGGAAACTTCATTTGGGTATTGTTCTCCAGGGGCAAACTTGAAGGCAGCCTCCACAATCCCGTGATGTCCTCCAGCCTCAGGCAGACAGTACTGGTGACAAGGATGGTGCTGGAGTCAGGGTCTGGCTGACCTCACTTGCTGCTGCCCATGGACCATGGATCGCCCAGCATGGTCGAACTAGGTGGGTGCAGGCACAGTCCAAGTGGGAAGGTCCAGGCAGGGTTTTTATTTATTTCACCTAAACCATGTTCTGAAACTGTGTGGTGCATACCTGGAGCCTGAGGCTGGGGAGGATCAGGAACTCAAGGTCATCCTCAGCTGTGTGACAGTCAGGTGTATACAGAGACAGCTCTTACCCTTCCAGCCCCTCCCTTTGAATGGGAGGTGTCTAGTTAGAGCTACAACCTAGGTGCTAAAACTGATTGGTCAGATATGAACCAATCAGCTGTCCCTCTGACTCACATGGGGAGGACTTAAAACTAGCCTCCCTAGAGAACTCGCTCTCTTGTCCCACATGGCGATGGAATAGAAGGACTGCTGGCCCAGG
>PVHP010030272.1:6403-21918 GCA_004024765.1 Zapus hudsonius
AAGGGAAGGGAAGGGAAGGGAAGGGAAGGGAAGGGAAGGGAAGGGAAGGAAGGGGGGATCATGCTTTCATTGGCAGTAGATCTAGGTAAAGACCCAGCAAACTGCTGGATTCAGATGCCCTCACTCTCACCTGGATCCAGCCCTGTACAGAAAGTTGGGGCTTCACCATGATGTCTCTGCATGCTTCTGAGAAGAGACAGCCTGACAAGGACCACACCAAAATGGGAGAGGGGGCAGTGCTGCAGAGACAAAGCACAGGGTAGTTCCAGCTACTATCCCAGGCATCTTGGGTCAAAGTCATCTGTCACTTAATGGAGTGGAAATGGTAGGGCAGAGGCGTTCTCTTGTATTACCATGTTGGCGCAAGACCCATGCGTGGCTGGTTGAATTCTGCATTCAAGGAAGGGGAACAAGAGAACTGCAAAGCCTCATTGTCAGCTGTAGGAGCGATACTTGTTGTTCTGCACAGGTTACCTAGAACCGAGAATACCAGCAAGTACCTGATTTGTGTCTGGGTGTTTTTGCAACTCTTAGAGCTACTTCAGTGTGTTGTCTCTGCTTTTTTTTTTTTACTTGTCATTGAACATTTAAATGTAAATTGTCTTTTTTTTTGCAAAAACTAAGTGTTTCATATAGGCATAAGTAAACTGTCATAGATAATATTTAGTAGAGAAAATGATTAATTATGCCTTTTAATCACGGTTCTATTATCATATGAAGTAGTCAGGTTACCAGACCCTTCTCCCTAATGAAGGTTTAGCACCACTGAGAACATATTTGCATTAATGAGGCATCACAGGTTATTAATTGAAATCTAATAACAGCTTGGACTATTGTAAGTTTGCATTAATTGAAAACAGAATTGTAGATTTATTGGCACTATACCTCTTGTCATCCAGAATGACGATTTCTTGATGAGATGTAACAAGGCCATTCTTTGCACTGAATGGAATTTTTGGCTGTACATGTTGATTTTGTTTTAAATGGGAGTAAACCTTTCCTGACTCATTTCAAGCGAAATGTTTTCTGTATTTGTGGTCACATTCTGCCATGGCCTGTTTGGTTTTTGACCTGTACATCAGCTACCCAGCAAGGAAAGGTCTGTGGAGTGAAGTTAGCATGGTTCGAAGAAGAAACATTTTATGTTTACATTTACATTTTATATAAAATAGTTTTATTTATTTGCAAGCAGAGAGAGAGAGAGAGAGAGAGAGAGAGAGAGAGAGAGAGAGAGAGAGAGAGATTGAGATCGAGCACACCAGGACCTTAGCCACTGCAAAGGAACTCCAAATGCATGCACCACTTTGTGCATTTGGCTTTAAGATGGTGTTGGGCAATTGAACCTGGGTTGTTGGGCTTTGCAGGCAAGCACCTTAACTGCTAAGCTATCCTTCCAGCCCCGAGATATTCCTTAATGTCAAGTCATTGACTCACCTTCCCAAGAAGGCCTTCTGTAGCCATCCTCCAAGTAAAGATGGTGCTTGAATTGAGACTCACCAGCACTGGAGTTTGTTTCCTGTCTATCACTTAAATCACAGTGCCTGTTTACTTGTGGTTTGCGTGTATCTTTCATGAGGATGCCACATCTGAAGAAAAACTCTTTTTGTTAACGTTCTTCATGATATGCTCAGCACCAGCCACAATGTGGATGTTCCATATATAGTCAGTGAAGGGATCATCGAATCCCAGTTTGGACTTTAACAAATGTGAGAAGGATAATGTAGTGGTTTGAATCTGATGTCCTCCATAAACTCCTCACGTCCTGAATGTTGGTCCCCAGCTGGTGGCAGTGTGGAGGTGGAGCCTTGCTGGAGGAGGTGTGTTGCTGTGGGTGGACCCTGAGGTTTATTAGCCCCAGCTTGCCAGAGTTAGTTCAGCTCACTTTCCTGCTGCGGCAGAGGTGATGTCCAGCCTCTGCTCATGCCATGTTTTCCCCTGACATCATGGAATTTCCCCTTGAGACTATAAGCCAAAATAAACAACTTTTCTCCCACCAGCTGCTTTGGGTGGGGTGTTTTGTCCCAATGACTAGGAGGTCATTATGACCAATGAGTTCCCAATGAAAGCAATGAGCGTGTTTCAGGGGACGTTTTAATCCTGAGTGTAAGTGTAGGAAATAAAAATGCCAAACCTAAGGTTTGTTCTTACATCATTTTGTGCCCTTGGTGTTTCTATCCCAGAACAATGACATTAGGATGTCTTTAGACATAGTTGATTCCTTAGTGTTTCCAAGACAGGGAAGGCAGGGAAGAGAAGGGTATTGTGTTTCATGGCAATTGAAGGAGAGCTGTGTTTTCTAACATTCCTTGATTAAGAATTTGTGGAAACCATCCTTCATGATAAACCTCAAAATAGAATTTTCATGCAATAATTGGTACTTTTGTTACAGAAAATAGGAATGAACCAGGCAGGCTCAGCTGGGTGTAGAATTGAGATTATAAGAAGGTAAGATTAACTGAAGTTTAATTTATGAGGAAGGATGTTTAAACAGGCCATGAGCAAACATAGAACTTGGTCTCAGCTTTACGACTCAGTAACTGAGAGACCAAGGCAAAGTCTTTTTCCTGAATTTCATCTGGTTAACAGAGATACTTCTTTTGTCTGGCTTGGAGGATTTTTGTAAAGATATCCAAGGAAGAGACTTTTAAAGTTTTACTTAATACAATTTATATCATGAGGTGGCTGTGAGTCCATGAGGCCCAGGGGTGGAATGTGGTGGTTTGGTTGTAAAATGACACCCATGGCCCCAAGCATTGGTGATGAAGCCTCCTACTCAGTCCTGAGCTGATGGAGCCTGTGGGGTGTGAGTCCTTGCTGGAAGGAGAACTGGGTCACTGGGGGCAGATATTTTTGGCTTATTAGATTAGCCCTACTGTGTGTTTGCTACCCAACTCTTGTGGCTACTAATACATGAACTTGTGAGGCAATTGCTGGTTCTGCCTTACCTTCTCCAGCATGTTGAAGCTTCCCCTCAAAACTGTAATCCTGAAATAAATCCTTTCGTCCCACAAGATGCTTCTGGGTAGGTGTTTTGTCCCAAAATACAAGAAGGAAAGTGCTTTACGTAGAGAATGATTTTAGATAATAATGCAATACTTTGTTTCAAAAACATAAATCAGAGCTTATATGTATGCATCTGTGTATGTATATATGTTTCCTATGAAATGATACTTGCTCAAATTATACATGTTCAAATGATATTCTCTGGCAGCCAAACATTTAAAGTATATTAATCATTCATTGGTTTGAAGAACCAGTAATAAATTCCTCATCATCCATGTCATTATATTTGTAAGATCTATCTTTGCTACTGCTGTAATAGGTAATTTTATTTATCTGTTTGTTTGAGAGAGACAGACAGAGAGATAGAGACAGAGAAAGAGAGAGAGAATGGGCGCCTCGGGGCCTCCAGCCACTTCAAATTCCAGACACATCTGTCACCTTGTGCACCTGGCTTTATGTGGGTGCTAGGGAATTGAACTCGGGTCCCTCTGCTTTGTAGGCATATGCTGTAACCACTGAACCATCTCTTTAGTCCCAGTATTTTTAAAAATTATTGTGAGGTGGGACTTCTTTGTAGTGCCGGGTCTAAACTCAGGGAGGCCCTTGCTTGTGCTAGGTAAATGCTGTACCACTGGACCATAGTCCCAGTCTTCACATGTTTTAGATCTAAACACCAGTTTACATTGGATCATGTCACAGCAAGATTTCTTTATTCTGTTATTCATTCACCAAAAATTTATAGAGATACTTGTATGGCCAGCCGCGTGGCTTGTTGCTATGGCATCAAATCAACACAAATCCTTGTGCCCACAGAGGTTCCAGTGAAAGGAACAGTTAATCTACTGGTTGACAAGGAAGTTACATAGTTGCAGGTACTCCAGCAAAGACGAGATAAAGAGGCTGAGTTGTGGAAAGGGATGCTATTTTTGATATGAGGTTTAGGAAAGACTTAAGTAGAACAAAGGGAGATGCCTAACCTCTCCCATGGAGTTCAGGCCCCACTGGCTTCTTTCTTTCAGGGTTCCCAAGTCTGTCACACACAGGAACACTAGGCAAGAGGGTTGGTAGGAATTGAAACTGCATGAAGAGGTTTGAGTGGCATCAAGTCAGGAAGATCTTACAGAGGAGTTTGGGATGAAGGGGCAGAAGGGGGTGTTTAAGTCATACCATGATCTCATTTCTTCACAAGCATTTGCTGGCTGTTCTCAGGCAACACAGAAACAGAGTTCCCAGCAAAGAAAGACAAGTTAGAAGGCTCTGAGAAAAATTCACAAGCAAGAGGGTGGAAGAAGTGATCAGAATTTTTGATTTATTTTGAACAACATATTACATTTATAATTTTATAGATTATGCAACTATATTATGTATGACATGTTCTATTTATCATATATTATGTAACTACATTATATCCAGGAATATTAACTCATTTGAAAATGCCATAGCACATGATTTTATAATCTGTATACTAACTTAGAGAGTAACTCTTAGACAAAACAAAATGATGCCATTCTATTTTATTTATTTGAAATCAGAGAGAGAGAGAGATGAATATGGGTATACTAGGACCGCTAGTCACTACAAACAAACTCCAGATGTATGCACCACTTTGTGCATCTGACGTTTTGTGGGTACAAGAGAATTCAGCCCTGGCTGACAGACTTTGCAAGCAAGTGCCTTTAGCCTCTGAGCCAGGCAGCAAATGGAAGAACTAGTCAAGAAAATGAAGAAAAAAAAAAGAACAAATCTTAACTGTCTCCAGTTTCTCTCATTAGTGACTTAATACCTTAACATCCTATTAGGGAAATGGAAGGAACTGACTTCAGGAATAGTTTTGTGTTGAAAGGGAAATATTTTATGTAGCATGTCAGCAACGACAAGGAAACTTTGCCAGGCTCTAGGAAGTTTCCTCTTGGTGGTAGAAGATGGAGCTGTCTGTCTATGGTCAGAGTGGCCACTACTGGACAGAGCCGGGAGGAGAGGTTAACAGAGTGAGCAAGATCAATCATGTTGATACATACTTTGTTAAGCTAAAGTTGTGTTCTACCTTCACAGAAAGAACTAGTGCCCAAGGATATAAGAACATCTGTTGGAATAATACAGATCTCCGCTTTTTTTTCTTTTTCTTTTTATAGACAATAAACCATGACCTTAATTCCCTCCCACCAGCCCTCTTTTCTGCCTTCCAAATCCCACTCTACTGAATTCCTTCTTCTTTCCAAACAGCATCGCTTCTTCCTTGATGGAATCTCTTTTTCTCCTTTCCTATTACACAGGTCTTGTGTAGGTAGGTAGCATCAGCCACTGTGAGGTCATGAATGTCAAGGCCACTCTGTGTCTGGAAGACAGCCTTGTAAGCACTCCTCCCTTCCTTTGGCTCTTACGTTCTTTCCTCCACCTCTTCCACAATGGTCCCTGAGCCTTGGAGGGTGTGACAGAGATGTCTCACTTAGTGCTGAACACTCCATTGTCACTTCTCAGCATTTTGATGACTTTTGAGTCACCCAGTGATCAGCACTATCTGAAGAAAGAAACTTCTCAGGCTGAAGCGATGGCTTAGCGATTAAGGCATTTGCCTGCAATGCAGAAGGACCAGAGTTCGATTCCCCAGTGCCCATATACAGCCAGATGCACAAGAGGGCGCATGTGTCTGGAGTTCCTGGTGCGCCCATATTCTCTCTTTCTCTTTCTCTCTCTCTCAAATAAATAAATAAAATTTTAAAAAAAGAAAGAAACTTCTCTACCCAAAAGAGTAGAATTAATATATGAGCATGAACATCATATTTAGAGAGCAATTTTATGGGCAAAATATATCTATTTAGCCAAATATTGATAGTAATCCCACCTCCTCCCTCCAGGGCTCAGGTCTCTACTCTTGACCAAAAGATTTGTCTCTGAAAGAATCATCCAGGCCTTATTTCTGCAAAAGTTAAACTTTAATCTCAGGTATCATTCCTTACTGGGGACATCAAAATCTGATTGTCATCTCTGACCTGTACAAATTCTCATCACACTATTGACCTATAAATTAATTCACTTGCCATACCTGATGGTCTTATCAGTGTGCAGCCTGGCAAGCCTCTCACAAGACAATTCTCCAAATAATATTTGTGATTTGCTGTCAGGGATGCCACAAAAGCTACATATAATATTAGAAAAATATCAATAGATGAAAAAAGATATCAATAGATACCAAAAAGGCAAAAATACTATTTACCAGCATAAATACAATTTCCAGATTCTCCCCAGTTGGCCCCACACTTATTTTTCACTGTGTAATGCAACAAAAGATTTGTTTCTTTTTTCCCCTGTCCTCAAACAGTTGCTGTATTTCTACAAGACTTCTATTTAAAATGCTACTTACAGCTGGGTGTGGAGATGCATCATGTAACAGGGAAGCTGGGGTTCCAGAAAGTTGGAGTTCCCAGCTACTTGCAATGCACCTTAAAACTTATGTGTACCCCGATTCTTGTTCTATAATATTAAAGAATTAAAATGACAGACCATCAGAGGGTAAAATATAGTGGGAGACTTTATATAAAGGGGGATGAAAGGTTACAGAGATCTCCAGGCACTAGTATAGAGGGGGCACATGGGGGAGGTTTTAGCCACATAAAATCTGTGCTGGTCAACCCAACAAGAAAAAGAAGGAAAGCTATAAAAGGGCTCCCATCAGGTGGGAAAAGTTTCACTTGGGAAAGAACCCAAAGCCCCCCTCACCACAGTCTGCTCTGGCTGCGGTGGGGGGGGGGGCTTACCTAGTCCAGGAGCCTAGAGATTCAGATGTTCTCTATTGGCAAATCATATGGGAAAAGAGGCAGGGATTTCCTGTCCCAATGACTCTATTCCCTGGCCCAGGTGAGCAGAGAGACAGCTGATTGGTCTATCCTTGACCAATCAGTTTCAGGATTATGTATGAACTCGTTAGAGACACCTCCCACTCAAGGGGAGGGGGTCAGGCATGAGATATGTGGAACCTGTCTGAAAGTACAATTTCAAGGACACTCCTGTTAGCTTTGGAGGTCTTAGTCACCCTAACCTGTCACACCACCTTTAATCCCAGTACTCAGGAGGCAGTGGTTAGGAGGATCACTATGATTTTGAGCCAGGCTGGGACTACAGAGTGAATTCCATATCAGCCTAAAGTGAGAGCCTACCTCAAATAACAAGACAAAAAAAATAGTCATTAATAATACAATACTATTTACAAATGTGTCATTTACTGTCCAGAGGGAATGTGTGGTATGGAGTGACAGAGTGTATTATTACACACAATTCTATGCCGGTGTCTAGATGAGAAAATTAACATTTACCATTCTTTCTTCTTTTCCATTGATTGACATTGTAATTTCATTTTATTTTATTTTTGAGTATGATCATTTTCTGGCTGAAAATGATGATACTGTAGACCTCTCCTCTTACTAACACCTACAAAAATATTTAATCCCTTTGTTTCCTTCCCCTACTCGGGTATGGCACAAGCAAAGGACACTTTTGGCATTAAACCCTCCCATGGAGGCCCCTTCAACCACCGCAAAATGCTGAGTGACAATGGAGGCACTCAGAGCCTCCAGGAACAATTTTCCGCTGTCCTAATTGTGGCCCTGACTGGGCCGCAAGCACCATGACAATAGACCTTAAAAACATGCACAAATGGCATGGATTTGTTTAAGGGCTGTCACTTGCCAACTACTCAATCCTCCCGGCAGGAGACACGTTTTTTGCAGCTGACTTGATTTGGTGAGAAGGAGAAAAGCTGTAGAAGGATTCATTTTCTTGGCCAAAAAGAAAAAGAAAAGAAAAAACACCAAGTTCTCGTTACTGTTTCTCTGCTATTTTCTTCTTCTTTTGTTAGGAAAGCATGAATATGAAGACTAAGTAAACAGGATTTTAAAAGTCTGCTGTGAAAGAGCCATCCAGCCTGGGTTTTGCTCTTTTCCTGTCTGGTGTGGGACTTTCACCTCCCTGATAGGAAGCCAGGGAGGCTGAGTGCACAGCCAGGGATGGAGTCTATAAATTCACATCTGGATCTTATGATCCCTCACCGTTGGAGGGCAGCATGCCTAAATTTTCTTCTCAACTCACAGCTGCGGAGGTCTCTCTTCTGAAACCGTCAAAAAGACTCACTGGTGAAGTTAAGAGTTCTTATTCTAAAATCTCACTGGGGTTTCATCCTCACCTCCCAGGTGAGTAAGATCAGGTCTGCAAAGAAGGGGAGCTGACAACATCCTTCTGGGTTTTCAGTCCTGAAAGTCATCTTGGAACCCTTTCCCTGTACTGCGGGAGACTTTTCTTTCCCTCTTTCCTTGGACCCATTCAGAACCTTTTGAATACTGTTTGGCTTTTTCCACTCGCTTTTGCTAAATAGCTTCCCCTGGTGGCAAATCTAATTTAGTAGAGAGCTGTATTTCCAGTTCAGATCCTTTATTTTTCTCCCTTGGTAAAAGGAAAATAAGATATTGGGCATCCAAATAGAGATGTGAGATGTACAGCATTGGCACGTCTATCAGTGGATGTGTGCAACCTTCACTCTTGGCGTTTTTTCTGGGACTGGAGATAGCTTCTTTATATTTCAAAGGCTTATTTTTCTTCCAAACACATGTTATTTTCTTTTAGTTTGTAAAAATATTTTATTTGCAAGCAGAGAGAGAGAGAGAGACAGAGAGAGATAGAATGGGCACACCAGGGCCTCTAGCCACTGCCTATGAACTCCAGATGCATGAGCCACTTTGGGCATCTGGCCTTTACATGGGTACTGGGGAATCAAACTTGGGTCCTTAGGCTTTGCAAACAAGTGATTTAACCACTGAGCAATCTCTCCAGCCCAATTGTATTTTCATGTTCTTGCCCCAAATGTCTGTTGGAATGGACACACAGTAGGATGTCCTAGCTGCTTTATGCATCCTGAAATGGGGTGAACATTAGGTGTCTAGAATGAATTATAGGACTGTCAAAAAATTAGATGGAATTCCATGAGGTTCACCTGCACAGGGCTTCTTTCTCAGGAGAACTGAACTGTCCCCTGGGCATATAAACCCTCCTTAATCTAAGCGCCTTAAAATTTATCTGTCCTTAGCTCCCAAGTTGTGTGGTCAGAATGCATCCTTGCTCTGATCTGCTGTTGGGTTCTGAAAGAGCTTGCTTGAAGCCAGGTTGTCTTGAGTCCTCCTGGCATGGACCCATCAATCATAATAGTCACCATGCAGAATAAGCCTGCTTGAGAGTGAAGTCAGCTGAAGCCGAAGTGAGGGAGAGGGAGCGAGCAAGCTAGGATATTATGGCCCTTGGTTGAATGCTTGCATGCCGTGTGTCCAGCAGCTGGCTCCTACTAGTTCACAAGGAATTCCTGGAATTGTTCCATTTCCAGGAATTCTGTGCTCTGGTTGGAGTCATCACATTAGCAGTTTGAAATTAACCAGAGTCAATGCCTTTTCCAGCCTCCCTCCCCTTTTAAAAATTTGTTATTTGAAAACGGGGAGAGAATGGACATTCCAGGGCTTCTTGGTGCTGCGAACAAATCCCACGTGCATGGGGTGGGAATTGAACCCAGGCTGGCAGGCTTTGCATGTGAGCCACATTAAACCCTGAGCCATCTCCTTGGCCATCCAGCCTTTTTAAAAAATATTCATTTGCAAGCAAGGACAGAGAGAGAGAGAGAGAGAGAGAGAGAGAGAGAGAGAGAGAGAGAGAGAGAGAGAGAGAGAGAGAAGGGGAAGGGAGGGGAGGGGAGAGGAGGGGAGAGGAGGGGAGATAGAATGAGAATGGGCGTGCCATGGCCTCTAGCCACTGCAAACGAATTCTAGATGCATGTACCAATTTGTGCATCTGGCTTTACATGGGTACTTGGGAATTGAACCTGAGTCAATAGGCTTTGCCAAAATAAACAACATTCCTCCCATATTCTTCATATTCTCCCACAGAGCACAACTGCTCTGTGTCAGAATATGAAGGTAACGACAACACCTTCTGTCATAAGGAATAAATATCAAGGAACCAGTGCAGGTTTTGATTACAAGTTTTCCATGGTCCTGTTATATGCAAAAAGGTAATAGGAAATTGTTTGATGAGTGTTGATAAGAACCTGGTCAACTATTCACCTTTTGATGGAGCCTTTCAAAGGGAGCAATGGAGCCATAGCAACGGCTCTGGAATCAAAGGTTCGTACCCTTTGAGGGGAAAAAATGAGTAACGTGGCATTTCAGGATACAAAATTGAGGGCCCTGGAGAGATGGCTCAGCAGTTGAACTTGATTGCCTACAAAGCCTGACAGCACAGGTTTGATTCCCTTGTACTCACATAAAGCCAGATGCAGTAAGGGGCACATCTGTCTGGATTTCTTTCACAGTGGCAGGAAGCCCTGGCATTCCTTTTCTTACTCTCTGTCTTCTCTGTATTTCAGTCTCTCCAATTAATTGGATAATAAATAATAAATAAATGAATAAAATATTTTTAGAAAAGGAAAAGCTCTGTAAGATGTTTTAAAAAGATACAGAAATAGTATTGATTTTAAAACAAAGTTGGTCAGGATGAATGTGGTGAAGAGACAGGTTTCTCGTTTTGACCCTAACAACCAGATGAGTCAAGGTGTTGTGTCAAGTAGAACCATCGTTTTATCACTGTGTTTTATGAATCTCAAGTTTGGGTTGCTTGCTGATAAATTATGAATATTCTGAGCCATCAAACCAAAATAATTTTTTATAGATTTTATGTCTTTAAACAGTTTCATAGGCCTGGTTTTTAACCACCTGTGCTAAACTGGAGGAGATATGTGTTGGAAATGCATTAGCCTTTGTACACTAGCCTTGGATTTAATTTCTAATGATATTTTGCTGGTTATTACTATGTGCCCCACATGCTTTTAATGGGAAATCATTAGACTAATTAACATTCTCATGTGAGGAAACCTACGTGTAATTTACATATTTAGTCTGTTATATGTTGGAGGTAGAAAAAAAACAGACATGGAACTAAAGAGAAATTACACAAGGAGCTATGTACATCCACAATGCAATTTCCAGCAACAATAAAATTTATGTGTTGTTTTCTGTAAAGCAGAATTCAAAGGAGAAAACCATTGTAGGTTGTTGATTTGACAATGAGAACATTTTGTACGGACTGAGCTGGGGGTTAGAATTTAGATAATTCCCAGCAAAAATTCCAATGCACCTCAAAAATTAAGGAGTACCCGAATTCTTGTCTACAAAGTTAAAGGATTAAAATCATAGACAACCATATATTAAGGTATAGTGGGAGACTTTATTTAAGGAAACATGGGGAGTTAAAGAATTCTCCAGCCACCAATGTGGGGAGAACATGTGGGAGAGGTTTTAGTCAAGATTTATGCAGTTTAACTAAACAGGCAGGAGAGGGAAAGATAACAGAGGGCTCCCATCATGAGAAAAAAGGTTCTTGTAGGAAGATCTTGAGTCCCCCTCACCTCAGCCTAAGGGTGAAGGGCCTTACCTGGAAAATAAAAGTCCCCTTCTAGGATGCCATGTGGAAGAAAAGAAACTGGCCTTTGTTTTAGGGAAGTTTTTAAAACTTCCACTATGTAAGTCAGAGAGATAGCTGATTGGTCTATACCTGACCAACCAGTTTTTGCATCTAGGTTTGAGCTCTGTCTTAGAGACACCTCCCACTCGAGGGGAGGGGTCTATGGAGCTTGCCTAAAACTGTCACAGTTTGAGTAGGGTTTCCAGAGGGTCAGAATTCATAAAGGGTCAATGCTAAGGGACCTCTTACTACACCTAAGATAAAAAGTCCATCTCGACCATGTAAGATGTCTAACAGTGTATCCGACCTCCATTCCATCTATTACAGAATGATTTCTCTTGGCATGTGTGGGACTTTGAATGTATTATGTCCAATAGATTCTGGTGATTTTTATTAAAAGCTTGTCTCCAGTCACCTGGCTGGAGGAGGTATCCCTGGGGGCAGATCTGTTTTCCAGCCTAAAGGTATGCAAAGCCATAGAGCTCTGCTTGTGTTTCTGCTGTTTGTGTTGCTGGCTGTTTGATGTTGTCTCTCTGTGTGTGGACCTGTGACAGGGCATCAGCCTCTTCCACCATTATGGAACTTCTGCTGGACCTGTAAGCGTCAAATAAATTCCTTCCTCCCATTAACTCTGTCTGGTTTGGAAGTTCATCCCAGCAGCCTGGAACTGACTAGAACAATAAGTATTTCCTCAGGCCATTTCCTCAGATCATTTAGGAAAAGAATTAAAACTTGACTATTTCAAAGAAATGTCCCAGATTTCTCTCAAGCAAAGAGCAACGAATTAGACAGACTTGATTTTTCCCACCCAGCTCCTGTTCAACAATGACTCTTGCCTCTGTGAGATTTAGAACTATGTAGCTGGGATAGAAAAAGAGAATAAAAATACCTACCTCCTTGGGGTTATGCTGAAGGTCAAATGAACCACAGGAAATGAGTGCTACAAAAAGTGACTCAGCACATCCACCCAGCTATGAGTGCTATTTTTATCGCCGTCATTACCAGTTGAATTCCAAGCCTTGCTCACAAGAATCAATCACCAAAGTGAAATAATGCAATCTCGACAGCTCCCACTCATGCACACTTGGTAGATTTGCCCATCGGAGAAGCAACTCAAGCTTAACACTGAGTTATTGGGGGCATTTCTGTGTCTTATGAGTAGAATACCCATTCCAAGAGGCAGCTTTCTCTTGTGTGTCTTTATCTTGGAAGTGATAATTAATCCCTTCTTTCTGAGATCCCTACCTTCATATCCAAATGGCATGATTTTAGAGTTGGATGACCGACCCTAACCGTAGTGTTCCTGAGAGCACCAGGCACAGTGTATGGGAGGAAAAGGGTTTATTTCAGGCTTACAAAATCCAGAAGAAGTTCCATCGATGGCAGATGAAGCTGCTGACTTCCATAAACCTAAGCAGAGAGAAGAAACTGTGGAAGGCAAAACACCAGTGCCAGCTAACAGGGCCCAGCAGAGCTCAAACTTCTCTCTATATACCTTTGGGCTGGACTCCAGGATCTGCTCCCAGTGACACATCTCCTTCTAACAGAGATCCATCCACCTGCTAGGGACTGAAATTGCAAGCTCAATTTTAATAAGACACCCGCCTCTCCTGGGCAATACATTCATGCTATCACATTCAAACCACCACACATGTATTTAGTTGGGGGGACGATGTGTTGGGGAACTTCCCTTTGTTGTGGTGGGAAATAATCAAATTTACTTTCATCCATATTATTTGTTAGGAGTGTCTCAAATTTGAAGGAGACTGTTAAGTTTAATAATGGTAGCTATAAAGATATGTACTGGAATTATCTAGTCTGGGTAATTGTGTAGAGTCCAGGTAACTTGAAAAAAATGCATGCTTTTTAAAGAACTGACATTATTTGGTTATTTTATTCATTTCTAAGGCTACATATCAAATTACCCCAAATGGATGAGGTTTCAAACAACCAGCATGTATGACCGCTTGTGTGTGGGTGAGTCATTTGGCTGACAGAGGCTGGCTGGACTCAGCTGGGTGGTTCTTCTCCACACTTCCAGGTCTGGTTCTCCCATTCTCCTCTGTCTGACAAACAGACCAGTCATGTCATTTACTTGTCATCGTCATGAAAGACACAGCAGGGCAAGCAGAAGCGCTTGAGATCTTCTCAGGCGAAGAACCAGGGCTGAAGTAGAACACACCATCTCTTCCACAGGCATAGCGATGCCATCGGACACCTCAGGGCTGAGTTTAAAGTGAAGTATTAGGGCTATCCATTTGATCACAGAGGTCATGGTTGGGGCTGGTAAGGATGCAAAGCAGGATAAAGAATTGAACCAACAATGTTTGAGCCACCATGCTTGTTAATTATTAACCCCTCTGGGGATTCACTGTGTGTGCTGACATGAGGGGTTATATGCTTGGGTTCTAACAAAATCACTCTACTTGGAAGTTACTGTATTTTCATGGGATGGGTACTAAAATCTATTCTGTAAATCCAGTCTTTCTTGTGTTATCCCAGGAGTCTAATAACTAGCTTATTATATTAGTCATATCGTTTCTCTTGTTCCTGGCTTTATCTTTCTTGTAACTTTAAATCCCTTATTCATTTAACCTATTAAGTTTCACTATTTTTCCATCTAGAATGTTTTTTGAGTTACCTTGGGTCATTTCTGCTACAAGAAAAAATATATAAATAAATATTAATTGACACACCACTATTGGTATCAGTCCTTCGCTTGGTTACTAAGACAGATAGTCGTAGCAGAATGGCTTTTGAATAATAGTTCAGCTCTCACAACAACCTTGCTGTAGGTACCACCATGAAGTTATCACTTCGGAAGTTCATAGCTGACCCAGCTTGTCCAGGGCCTCAGTGTTGGTAAATATTCCAAAGCTATGATGTGAGCTATGAAGGCTGTCTTTGAGTATCACATTCTTGAGCCAACAAGTTATCCTTCCTGTCACCAATGCACTAAAATCAAAGGATAGAAGGAAGAGATGATAATCTCTTTCTCCCATGAGCCTGGCTAGAGTCAGCCTTTTTTTTTCCTTGCTTATCTTCTCTGTCATGTGTGTGCCTCTTGTAAATATGCCTAATTAATGTGTCACTTGCAAATAGTTTAAAAATACCATTTAAACTTGGCATTCTAGTCACTATAGTCTAAACAGAAAGCCTGAAGGATTTAGGGAAATGATGTATGAGTCACCCTTCCCACCGCAGATCTGTTTAGTACGACTGTCCTCGTATTTATGACGAGTATAATACTTGAAGGTACATTTTATGTTTTCCTGCCGAAGTTTGGTGGTACATGAGGAAATTAAACTGGGAAAATATGGGTAAATCAGCACAGTCCCAAACACCTGCTCAGAACATTCATTTTATTGATTTAACAGTTCACTCCTGAGGATATTTCTCTAAAAACATTGGCTTCAGGCAGAATAAGTATTCACAATGAATATATTTGTTGACATATCATTTAGAAGCTTCCACACTGACAGATTTTAAGAATTTTAGATGTGTTTGAATGACAAGCCAGAGCCATTGGAGATGAGAAGGGTTTGTTTGATTCACTGGGTCCTCCTGTGTCTCTGCCTTCAGTGACGATGCTGCCTCACTTTCATCTTTGTCTTTTGGCTCAATTATTTGGAAAGACTTCAATGAATTTCATTTTTTTAATGAGCATCATGCTGTCTCGATATCATTAATTACTGCACAACTACATCTGTGGGAAATTGAAGGAAATCATTTTCCTTCCTATCGTTGGGAATTCCCCACAACCCTGAAAAAAAGACTTTGAAGCTATTTCAGTAATGGTCATTGTTTATTAATCAGTTATCTACTGACTATATATCAAGGAAGGACTTACAGGATTTTTTCTTTCTTTTTTATATATTTTTTAACATTTTTATTGGCTTAAAATTATATTAACACGACAATATGCTCAGTATCATAGGTTCTTAGATAAAGCCATTGAATCCATGATGACATTCCCTCATATGCATTAGTTATTCTCTCCCCTCCATGACTCTTACATTCTT
>PVHP010030273.1:0-21821 GCA_004024765.1 Zapus hudsonius
CCTTATATAGTGGGTGCATAGATATTTGTTCATGTCTCCCCAGGAAAAGGCACACACCACAGTTGGTGCCTGGAGAGGGACTGAGAACCAAAGATGAGCTGAGGAGGAGTGGTTGCATGTCCCCTGTGATGGGTGTTAGGACATACAATTGTGGCCAAGCAATTTGAGAATGGGAGCACCCTTGCCTTGGGGGAAAGCCAAGGGTGGCTGTCTTCCTCTGTTTGGTAGAGGGTGGCATGCCTCCTTGATGAATGGAGTCTACCACATGAGGATTATGGTGATCAGCCACTCCCCACTGGGATGAACCTCCAAACCAGGCAGAATTATGAGAGGAAAAGATTTACTGAAGGTACAGTTCCAGGGGAAGTTCCATAATGGTGAAAGAGGCTTCCCCCCTTTCACAAGTCCAGAGAGAGAAACCCATCACCAACGCCAAACACACAACAACAAAACAGGTATGTGGGGGGGGGGGAGAAATATCCTTCCCCTTTATATAGCCTTAGGGCAGGTCTTGTAACCCTTTCCCAGACTTGTTGACTCTCTTGAGTCTCTGGAATTTCCTTCTTGCATGGTCCTCCCAGAAAAGGATATTTGTTTCTAGCTCTCCTGAGCTTCCTTACATCCTGCCCCCTGCTGAGAGGCTCCTTCCTGTAAACCACCTCAGAGACCTACCCAAGATTACTAAAAAGATCAAGTTGACAACAAAATTTAACCATCGCAAGTACGGAGATACCCCCCAAACTTACAATGGACAAGGGAATGTAATACAACCCCTGGAAGTAACACATAAGAAGGCTGTGGCATTAATTGGGTGGTCTTTGTGGGAGTTAAGGCAGACAACTGAGGCTCAGATATGTCCGCATAAAGAACTTGACTGTGTAAGGGAGGTGTCTAGCCTCCTAGTCAGCCTCTGGTTGGCGGAGAAAGTGGGTGAGAGAGGATGGCTTGCAGGTACAGTGGCAAGAATGCAAATTAGATCTGTGCTGAGAACCCTTTCTGGGATCCAAAACCTTGGAACCTGTGGGAAAGATCAGATAGTGAGGAAGAAGAGAACGGGGTAGAAGTGATAGAAAATAGCACTCAGGGCCAATCTTTTATACAGAGGACGGGAAGCAGCGTGAAGACAGAGCCCTAAATAATGGCCCAGCGCAGAAAATGACAAGCAGGGAATCCCTTGCACCTGGACTGCTTGCTTGGGAAGACTTGAACCAGAGATGAAAGAGCCTCTCTCTGTGAGGCTGCTGGACACGAGAGTGGAGGGAACCAGTCAGACTGCTGTGGGAGAAATACAACTACCTGTCCCTCTTTGAGACAAAGGCCACATAACCTGTGACAATAGGAAGGAAATCAGACCCTGATGGACTGGCTCTTACAAGTCATTAGGGACACTTGGCTATCTCCACCTGAGGGCCCCATGAATATCACGGACTGGATGATAGTTGAAGTAGGATAGGCGTCAGTGAAGGAACTAGCCATGAGCTGAGTGGGGTTTAAATTCTCATTTACTAATCGGGATTGGGCTGTATTCATCAGCGAGTTAAACTAATTCAAGGTCACATACACCTATAATCCCAACACTTGGGAGGATGAGGTAGGAGCCTGGACTAGAGTGAGACCCTGCCTCTAAAATAAGCCAACCAACCCTGAAAAACCACAACAACCCCCCCTCCAACAACAACAACAAAAGAAGTTGAGTGTGCCAGGACCTGTCCCTCAGATAGGGCACCAACGACAGACCATGATCAGGGTGGGGAAGTGACAGTCTGCAAAGTGCTTCCTTGCAAGCATGAGGACCTCACGTTGGGTCCCCAGCACTTGGTACAAACCAGGCATGGCACATGCTTATAATCCCAGTGCCAGTGAGGCAGAGACAGGAGGATCCCTGGGCTTGCTAGCTAGCGACTTCAGCTGTCATGAGCTCCAGGCTCATGAGAGACCCTGTCTCAAAAACCAAGAGGAAGACTCCCGACGTTGACCTCTGGTCTTCATACACCCACACGTGCATGCACACCACACCCCTCCCCCCCACAAACAATTCCACCCAAATCCAGCTTAGCGAACCAGTGAGTTTTTGCTGCAATGACAAGCGCACCCCAGGGTGGGTGAGCACTCACAAAAGCTGCATCCCTGGAGCTCGCCTCAAGAGCTTCAGCTGGAAAGTCTCCCCACCAGCAATTGTTTATTGCTTTTCTTAGAACTTTCAGGAGTTTCTTGAGTTTAGTTAAGTTTCCAAAACTTCCTGGGTCTTCTGAGCCTTCTGCCTCCCCTGCCCCCACGAGGGGATGTTTTTCTTTGGAAGAAATAGCCACACAACTGAGACTCTGAGAGGCCAACCTGCCTGCAAATAGCTCATAGATCAGGCATTTTTCCATGGGTGCTGGGTATCTGAATGCAGGTCCTCATACCTGCATTGTAAGCGCTTTGCCAGCTGAGCTGATGCCCCAGCCCTGCCTTCCTTTTACTTTTTGTTTTGAGACAGGGTAAGTCTCAGTAAATTGCCCAGGCTGGCCTTGAACTTGTGACCTAACTGCTTCAACCTCCTGAGTAGCTGGGATTACAATCCTCTGTTACCAGGCCTGGCTTGGCCAACTGATTTTTGAAAATAGATGCAGAAGCTGTTCAGTGGAGGAAAACAAAAGGAAACCATTTCCATTTCCACAGAGGATACTGGAGCAATTGGATGCCATAGACCAAAAAATAAACCTTGGGTTTTCATGTGTGTGCGCACGCATGCATGTGTGCATGCTGGCAGATGCGGTGCCCCATGTATGTCAACTCTCCAGCCCAGAACAACCTTTTTTTTGTTTGTTTGTTTGTTTTTCAAGGTAGGGTCTCACTCTAGCCCAGGCTGACCTGGAACTCACTATGTAGTCTCAGGGTGGCCTTGAACTCACAGCAATCCTCCTACCTCTGTCTCCCAAATGCTGGGATTAAAGGCGTGCGTCACCATGCCTGGCTTTAAGCAACCATTTAAGCAACCTTTTAAGGGGATGAAAAGACACACTCCTGATTGGAGAAGATTTTTATTTTTATTTTTTGGTTTTTCGAGGTAGGGTCTCACTCTAACCCAGGCTGAACTGGAATTCACTGTGTAGTCTCAGGGTGGCCTTGAACTCACGTTGATCCTCTTACCTCTGCCTACCGAGTGCTGGGATTAAAGGCATGCGCCACCATGCCCGGCTAGGAGAAGATTTTTTAAAACCATGTATGCGACAGAGGACTTCTATGTGGTAACTGCTGCTGTCAGGCTCTGTGAACCTGACAGTAGTCACAGATAGTGAGTAGAGGACACAAAGAGGTCCTGTGACAAGGAGGGTGTATGCATGTGACAAAATGATCAGATCGTCAAGCATGTTGATGTGCTTTTTCATACCCCACACCTTCTTTTAGTTTCTAGGAAGACTGAGGATGGTAGAACTATAGAAATCAGTATTTACTTAGTTCAAATTATTAGTAAGCAAGGATTATTTATCTTGCTTGACAGGGTAGATACTGAGTAATTGCAGAACCATTTGATGAAATATGAAGAAATATGTTAGCAGGGGGGTGGGGGCTGGAGAGATGGCGAAGCAGTTAAAAGCACTTACTTGCAAAGCTTGATGGCCTGGGTTCAATTCCCCAGTACCCGTGTAAAGCCAGATGCACAAAGTGGCACATCCATTTGGAGTTCTGCGGTGGGTGGCAAGAAGCCCTGGAGCACCCATTCCCCCCCCTGCTTGTAAAAGAATTAATAAAAACACCGAAAAAAAAAAAAACAACCAAGGGGCTGGTGAGATGGCTCAGCAGTTTTAAAGGCACTTGCTTGCAAAGCCTGAGGGCTTAGGTTGGATTACCCAGTACCCACATAAGGCCAGATGCACAAAGTGGTAAATGCATTAGGCATGCCCATTCTCTCTCTCTTTCTCTCTCTCTCTCTCTCTCCTTGCATGTAAATAACAAAACAAAACAAAAACCACCTCCCCTGCAACATCACGGAGTTACTGAATGTCAGTGACATACAAGCCAGGCATGTATGGAAATGGCTGTTGGCTTCCTCAAGCTGCCCACAGCCGAGAATCTCAACCCAACCCATCAATGGGTGAGCAAGCTGCCCAGCACTTATAGTGATATCTTCAGCCCCAGATATGCTCCACAGAACTTCTCACAAGGCCTTAGACAGGAGTGACCATAAATAATCATAAAAAAAGAGACTTGATTCAAACAGAATGTAAAATGATTCGAGAGAAATTTGGACATTTGAATGCTGAAATGGTATCAAGAAAATCTGGGAAGGAAGCCAGGTGTGGTGGTGCACACCTTTCCTCCCAGAACTAGGGAGGCTGAGAGAGGAAGGAGGACAGTCATGTGTTTCAGGCCATCCTGGGCTAGAAGAGTGATTTCCAGGTTAGCCTGGGCTAGAGTGAGACCCTAATTCAAAACATGAAAGAAAATAAAAAAAGAAAGGAAATTCGTGGGTGTTATAAGCAATTACATATTTATTGAAAAGAACACTTCACTGTTAGAGGTGCATAATGAAAGATTTAGGGAAGAATGATAGGATGGCAGGAGTTGCTTTAACATGATGCCAGAAGGAAGGAAATAGACGGGAGGAGGAAGGAGGGAACAGAACTGACCATGTGGTGAATTTGTATGGTAGTACGTGAGGGAATCGCTTGAAGGTTATTTTTTTGATATGTTGGAAATTTCCCATAACAAAAAGCCTTAAAAATTTCACACACACACACACACACACACACACACACACACACACACACACACACACGAAGTTCTTGTAGTTTGTACGAATGTGGTAGGAATGTCTTAAACCTTTCAAGGAAAGAAAATCTAAATCAAAATCTCATTTGCACCTTTAAAATTAGACTCACAAGGTGAACCAAACAATCAGCCTCTTAATACTGTTAAAATATTAAATACTGATAATCCATCCATTTAGCACAAAATGCACTTTGTCACCTCATTACTTCATACTAACAATTCCCAGGACTAAGGATCTTGGTCTGTTAAAGAAACAGTATGGTTTCCAACTGAACTGGGTACTGGTAGAGACCGAGGTGGAGCTGCGCGCTGTTGGGTGGTGGCTGCACGTAGACTTGAGAAGAAACAGAGATTCTGCATGTATGTGTGTATGTATGTATGTGTATATGTGTGTATGTGTGTATGTGTGTATGGATGTATGTATGGATCACAGATGCATGTGACACTTTCACCCAGCTTTCCATGGGTGCTGGGGAATTGAATTCAGGCCATTAGGCTTTGCAAGCAAGTGCTTTAACAGCATGCTGCGCCATCTCTCCAGATCTTTATTCCTGTATTTTATTTCATTGATTTGCAAGGAGAGTGAGAGACAGAATGAAAGAATGGGTACACTAGGGTCTCCTGCCACTGCAAACAAACTCTTGATGCATGGGCCATTTTGTGCATCTGGCATTATGTGGGTACTGGGAAATCGAACCCAGGCATCAGGCTTTGCAAGCAAGTGCCTTTACTGAGCCAGCTCTCCAGACCCTATGGTTTTTTCTTTTGAGACAGGGTCTTATGTAACACAGGTTGGCCTCAAACCCACTATTTAGTGGAGGATGACTTTGAACTTCTGATCTTCTTGACCCCACCTCCTCAGTACAGGGATTGCTGCCCAGTTTTATGTGGTGCTGAGGATTGAACCCAAGGCTCTGTGCATACTAGACAAGCATTCTACCAACTGAGCTCCTTCCCTGGCCTGGAAGCAGGGATTCTAAGCATCTTCCCTCCCAGGGTCTTCACTCCCTGGGGCTGGGGCCTGGAGCACTTTTGTTACATTTCTTCCATTGTCCCCAGGGGTGCAGAACCTTGCCACTGCAGTGACCAAGAGGCCACAGGGACCGAAGAGTCCACGGGGCCTGAGCAAAAAGGAGCTATTGCGCACTGGGAAGATGCAGGCCAAAGTCCGGCTAATGAGGGTGAGAGAAGCACCCCCCTCCCCTGCCCAGGGGGTGAGGGACAGGGATGGCAACCCTGTGGTCCAATCATCATTCCCATTTTGCAGATGGGGAAGCTGGTGCAGGGAGAGAAGTACCTCACTTGCCTCTGGTCATGGCCAGAACATGGCAGTGCCAGGGTTTTGCTGCTGTGTTTAGACTTTGGAAACCATCCGTGTCTCTTTAGTTCTCTTCATCAGGACCATATTCAAGCATCTTATCTTAAAGTTGCCAGTATGCTAGGCATGGCTGCCCAGGCTTTAATCCCAGCATTTGGGATTCAGGGATCGATGTGAGTTCGAGGCCACCCTGAGACTACATAGAGAATTCCAGGTCACTAGAGCAAGATCCTACCTGAAAAAAAAAAAGTTGCCAGTGTGTTATTCCTTCCTGGACCACTTCCCATGTGCTTAGAAGCTTATATTGACTTGTTCATACCACATGACACCTTTGGAGCTAACCATACGTATTTTTTCTGATTTTTCACCATGTAGCCAGGCTAGCCTTGAGCTCACAATCTTCCTGTTTCTGTTTTGAGTGTCCATCATCATGCCTGGCTCTCTCGTTATGCATTCTTCTGTTGCTTTGTTAATAATAATTACCTGAACAAAATTTCAATGCTGTGTGTGTGAGTCTCTCTGAGACAAGGTTTCAAGCAGCCCAGGATGACCTTGAACTTCTGATCCTCTTGCCTCTACCTCCCAAGGGCTAAGATTACAGACTGATTGTGTGCACCCAGTTTTATGCAGTACTGGGATCGAATCCTCCCCCCTTCTTTGAGACCGGGTCAAGCTCACTCCGCGATCAAGGGTGACTTTGAACCCCTCGTTCTCATGTCTTCATCTCCCAAGGGTCAGGATTACAGGTGGGCACCACTGTGTCTGGCTCAAAGCATTTGAAATGAGTAAAAACAAGATCTTTAAGACTCCTAGCACCAGGTAAAATACTCAATAGTGTAACTATTACTAAATACTGTAAAGCCCTCTTACAAGGCAGTTTTCCTTAGTTCAGTGAACAGCAGCTGTAAAGAAAGATGGAAGATGTCTTTTCTTTGAAACCGTTTTTTCCACTTTAGCCTTTAGTCATGTAACATGGCTTAGAGGGGCCAGACTTCTTAAAAGAAGGCTTCAGCTACTGATGCTATTTTATCCTGACTTTCGAAGGGAGGGTTTGTGTGTTTTTGTTGATGCAGAGCATGAACTTGGAAATCTGGCAGGAAAACCTGTGCTCCTAAGCAGTTCTTAATACCATCCTTTGTAGTCATTCACTCACTGACTCAGCAGATCCTGACAGAGCACCTGCTTTGTGCCAAGCCCGGTTCCAAGCACAGGGGACTCCCTGGTGCTGGCCTTGGCCATGGACAGCTCACACTCTACTGGGGAGACGAGCGAAGAGGCAGATATAACACATGCAGTGACAAGCCAGGCATGGTGGGTGGCTCGTGCCTGGAATCTCAAAGCTTGGGAGTTTAGGGCAGGGTTGCCCAGCCTACATAGTGAATTCAAGGCCAGTTTGGGCTACAAAGTGAGACGTTGTCTCAATAAAACTTAAGTAGGAGGATTGCCATGAGTTCAAGGCTAGCCTGGGCTAGTGAGACCTTGCCTCAAAACAAAACAATTAAAAATCAAAACAACAAAATAAAAAAAAAAAAACTAAATGCATAGGCCCTGGTGTGTGCCTGAACAAGGGACAATGAGGAAAGACCGTGGGTTAAGGAATGACTTCCTGATGGCCCCTAGTCCATGACCAGGCCCTGGGTTTGTCTGCTCAGCAAGGCAGGGAGAGTTCAGAGGAGTGGACTGGGTGCAATCCAGCTTCGCTTTCTCTAGGAGTCCTGATACCTTGTGGAAGGAGGGCTGTGGGACAAGGAAGAAATAGGGAAGTGAGCAGAAAGTACCCAGGTGCCATATTTTTGGAGATGGAGGAGGGTCCTGGGCTGGTGGTCTAGGCCACGAGCAAACCAAGCCCCACCCTCCTGGCTGTGACCTGCAAGAAGACAATAAGGAAAAGACACCCTTGTGTGGGTGGAAAATCCTAGGGGGAAAGGGAGAAGGGAAGAAGGGAGACAGAACTTTGCAGTGTAACTTAGTGATGGCACGTTGAGGTCAAGGTCAGGACGAAGACCAGGCAGGGCTCCGCAGCAGGTCTCGTAGTCAGACAAGTCCATTCAAGAGCAGAGACCATAACATGTCATTCCTCAGTGTCACTGGGGCGTGGGAGGTGTGTCAGTGAGCATTTCTGGTGCCCACCCCAACCACGCAGACTCAGTGACCCCGAGATGTGAGAATGACCTTTCCCATAAGATGCTTCAGGATATTTTGGTCTGCAGATTCAGATAGTGGAGTGGCTAGTTGCTCAGACTGAGGACAATAGCACTGCTACGTGTGACCTTGACAGTTACAGAATCTGAACTTTATAAAGTGGGGCTAATAATAGTTCCCTTCTCCAAGGGTTGCTATGAGGTAATGCATGTGAAGGGCTGCCTTGCATGACTACTGCTGTTTAGGTAAGGAAGGCAAGAAGGAGTCAGGAAAGACTGAGAGGAAGTCCGGAAGAAATTAATCCGGTAGAATAAAAGTGGAGGGTTGATCCAGGCATGGTGGCGCACACCTTTAATCCTAGCGCTAGGGAGGCAGAGGTAGGAGGATCGCCATGAGTTCAAGGCCACCCTGAGATTACATAGTGAATTCAAGGTCAGACTGGGCTAGAGTGAGACCCTACCTTAAGCCCCCTCCCCCCCAAAAAAAGTGGAGGTTTGGAGCCCACAATACTAGTATTTCAGCCACTGTTCACTAAGTGCACACACTGAGCCTGCCTGGCATTACCACTAAGTGCCTGGTGTGTGGATTCTCTCTCTCCCTCTCTCCCCCTCTCCCCCTCTCTCAGCAACTCTCTGAAGCAGGGATGAGCTATTAGTGGCTTTAGAAGGAATTTAATCGGCAGGGGCTGGGGAGATGACTCTGGGTCAAGTGCTGGCCACGCAGACATGAGGATCTGAGTTCGGATCCCTGGCACCCACGTGACAGGAGGAGCCAGGGCTTGCTGGCTAATCCAGCTGAATCAGTGAGCTCCAGGCTCAGTGAGAGACCCTTTCAAAAGTAAGGAGAGCCGGGGTGCTGGCACACGCCTTTAATCCCAGCACTGGGGAGGCAGAGGTAGGACTGGTGAGAGTTTGAGGCCACCCTGAGATTACATAGTGAATTCCAGGTCAGCCTGGGCTAGAGTGAGACCCTACCTCAAAAACAAAAACCAAAAAGAAGGAAAACAAAAGGAAGGCCTCTGGGGAGATGGCTCAGCAGGAGGGAGTGCTTAGCACCTGAGGCAGCCTAAATTGGGAAGAATCAAGTTCCCATGACTCCATTCCTGTGGGGAGCAGAGACCAGAGAATCCTGGGGGCTCACTGGACTCCAGGTTCAGAGAGAGACTCTGTCTCAGGGAAACATGGGTGAGAAGTAACGTGGGTGGCCTCTGCACGTGTGTGTGCATGGTACATGCATCTGCACACACATGTGCATATGCTATACACATACCACACCACATGTAACACACATGCACACAAGCACACATGCACGCTCAAAAATACCAAACACCAAGTAAGGTGGAGTGCAATTGAGGAAGACGGCTGGCATTGACCGCTGGCCTCCGTGCGTCCACACATCCATGTGCACATCCACACGTGCATACCCCCACAGATAGGCCAAAAAGAGAAGAAAAAAGGAAAGAAGAATGAGTATAAGCAGGTTTTTGGAGGTTCCTTAACTTGCCCACATTCTCTTAGGGGACAAATGGAGCTGGGATTTGAACAAGGCTGGGTCTAGGCCTGGCCTCCTAGAGAGCACCACACCATGGGCCAGCCTCTCCTTGCAGCTTGTCTTCTTTCTCCTTCCTCCCTCCCTTCCTTCCTTTCTCTCTCTTTTTGATTCAGGGTCTTGCTGTGTCATCCACGCTGGCCTCAAACTCATCATGCAGCTAGGTTGGCCTCAAACTTGGGGTGAGCCTCCAGCCTCTGCCACCCCAGCACTGGGATTACAGGCCTGTGCATAGGCCCTGGCTCCTTGCAGCGCTGTTTCAGGGTAGTGAGAAGTCAGACATTTGGATTCTGAAGTCTGGCTTTCCAGTTTCCACCCCACTGCTTGGCTGTGCGACAATGAGAAGTCACTTAACTGCTCTGAGCCTCACTGCACCTCCACTTCCCAGCAGGAGGCACAGTAGGCCAACTGTTGTTATTAATATGGATTTACACACCTGCTGGCCACTTAACCCTCCCCACCCATTCTTCCCACAGAGATAATCCTAGGGTACAGAAAAGGTGGTTATTATCCACTCTGCCATTCCTTGCTCTTTCAGATCTAGTCTGTCACCTCTACCTGGGTGTTTATTATTATTACTATTATTATATTATTATTATTAATCGGCCTTTCTGGTTTCCTCAAGTCTAAGAAGCTATCGGTGATAAGGCACATCATTATTTATTTTACTTACCCTCTATTTAATTGTCAATTAGATGGTGATGCACCACTGTAATATGCATGCCCACCTCCATGGTGGACCCCAGGGGGCTCCCGCTCAGCCCCCCCCCCGCCCTGTGCCCGCAGTCCATGCTCCGGAACCAGCGGAACTCGCTCCAGGACCTCTTAAACCACGAGAGCTTCCTCACCAAGCTCAACCAGGAGCTGATAAAGACCATCGAGGACCTGGAGGACAGCACGGCCCTGACGGCGCGGACGATGCTGCAGCAGCAGGGCGTCCTGGGGGTGAGCCGCTGCGCCCTCTCCTGGTCGCCGGCGGGCCTGCAACACGCTTGCGCCTCCACCCTCCCCGCCCACCTGGCCGAAGGTGGGGTGTGGGGACCCATCCCCCTTGGCAGTACCAATTAAGACCTCAACCTAAGAATCTTTGGTGTACACAGTTATCCTTCCCAAGGAGACGAACTCCAACCTTCCTGTTAGTCCATTTTCACATTTGTTTGCCTCCTTCTGGGTGTTTCCATGGGTCCTTGGGAATGGCCATCAGGAGCCGTCAGGAGACACCTTGTCCTCATCCAGCTTTCCCTCCAGTGGGGCTGCAGGCAGTTGGAGTTAACCTCAAGGGTGCGCTCTGCTGAGGGCTGGGGGACCTGGGGAGCCCCAGAGGGGACCTCTGACCCAGACATGGGGGCGTTAGGAAGGCTTCCCAGAGAAAGCCACACTTGGGATCAACTGGTAGAGGTCCAGTGAGTGTTTCAGGCAGAGGAAACCGGTGCTCCGACCTGGTGTGGACAGAAAGGGATCCGGTTCCAGAGGCCTTGTTGGGGGGAGGGTCGGGGAGGAGGTGACTCTTCTCCAGCCTCTGCTCCGGTTGCTGGGCCTGGGGACTCCTCGGAGGAAGAGGCTGGGGTTAGCCCACCCCGCCACTCCCACAGAACGTCATCGACATCTTGGAGTACTCCAACAAGAAGAGGGTGCAGGAATTGAAGTCTGAGCTTCAGGAGTGGGAAGAAAAGGAGGAATCCAAGATAAATGGTGAGAAGCAAGAGGGAATTCCTGGGCCCTGGGAAGGGTAGCTGCAGGGCTTTCACCTTGCGCCTGCCTGTCAGAGGCCACCAGGTCTGTCGCAGTTACCTTCTGCCTGTGGGAGGAAAGGGTTTATTTCAGGCTTGCAATGTTTAAAATTTTTTTTTATTTATTTGAAAGGAGAGAGTAAATGGAGGGGGGAAGAGAGCATCTGGCTTTATGTGGGTCTGGGGAATTAAATCCTGGTTGTTGGGCTTTGCACGCAAGCACCTTAACTGCTGAGCCATCTCTCCAGCCCCCAGGCTTACAGTTTTGAGGGGCAGCTTCATCCTGGTGGAGGAGGCTGGCTCACTTCATCACACATCCATACAGGAGAGAACAGCAAGCTGCCTCTGAACACACAGGGCTGGACCCAACCCCAAGACCCCTGGTGACACCCTTCCTCCAGCAGGGCTCCACCTCCCAGATGTTCTATTAGGTAGGACGTAGGAAACTTAATGGCAAACACCTGAGGCTGTGGGAGACATTCCCTTCAAAGGCACACATCCTGCCTCTCTTGGCCGAACTTACTTCTGGAGCACATAGTTCTTCTAGGCCCCAAGTGTCTGCATGTTTTGTCAGTACTCTCGCTCAGTTCCCATAGCCTCCCAGATGCAGGGACTTTTCTCTCTGAGGGAGGTGAGGTGGCCCAATGCAGGTTATACGGCTGGGAGCCAGAATCTGGGCCAGCCTGGCTCTGCTTCCTAGCCCTGGGAGTCAGTGGCCGGCTGAGACCCAGGACTTCTGGCTTCCATTGTGCTGGGCCTATAGTTTCCTCCCCTGGAGCAGGCTAGGTGCTGAGGAGAAGGGTGCTGTGCCAGGGCCTCAGATACTGGGGAACCCTTCATGGAGGAAGGCAGGAAGGTAGACTTCATTTTTTGTTTGTGTGTGTTTGCACGTTTATGTGTGTATGTGAGTACAAGTGCATAGGGGGGCACAGGTTGGTATCAGGTATCTTCCTTGATCACTTTCTATCTTATTGAGACGCAGAGATGCCATTTTGGCTCGTCTTGCTAGCTAGCTTGCCTGGAGATCCTTTGTTGGCATGTCCGTGGGTGTTGTTGGGCTCTGAGTTCAGATCCTTCTGCTTGCGTAACAAGGGCTTTACCAACTGAGTCATCTTCCTAGCCCCCCACCATTTTTTTTGTTTTGTTTTTGTTTTTTGAGGTAGGATCTCACGTAAGGCTGACCTGGAATTCACTATGTAGTCTCAGGGTGGCGATCCTCCTACCTCTGCCTCCCAAACCCTGGGATTAAAGGTGTGTGCCATCACACCCGGCTGAGCCCCTCTTTTTTTGAATTGGGGCCTCTGTAGCTCAGGCCGTCTGGAACCCACTATGTAGCCCAAGCTAGCCTTGAACTCTTGGCATTCCTCCTGCCTCAGCCTCCTGAGCGCTGGGATTCTAGAGATGAGTCGCCATGTCTGCTAGAGTTTGTCTTAATCCTGTCAAGGATCCTGTCTTGGGAGCCAGTGTCACCCTGTCTCCTGGGTGTCACTTTCTCAGGACTTGTGTCTGAGGAGGCGCAGGAGTGAAGGGCAATCCTGCTGCAGGCCACACAGCAGCTAGCAGCAGAGATGGACTGGTTTAGGGATCTTGTACCATTCCCCACCCCACCCCGGGGCCTAAGAAAGACTCAGGGGGCTTCACTTTCTCCACCTCCCACCTCATGTGAGCTCACCCTAGCCCACTTGCCAGGGATAGCAGGGGAGAGCCCTTTGAAGGAAAACCAGCCACCTGACCTTCTCTTCCCCTCCTGTCCCCTCCCCAGGCCTGCAGCGTCAGGTAGAACAAATGAATGTTGAGATCCAGAAGGCCCACGAGGAGGTGAGCTTCCTGAGCACGTACATGGATCACGAGTATCCCGTGAGGTCGGTCCAGATCGCCAGCTACAAGCGCCAGCTGCAGCAAGCGAAGGACAGCCAGCAGGTCAGGGGGACCCTGGCCCTGCTGCCTGGGACTGTGTGGGGGCAGATCGGGCTGGTGGCCAAGCCCTTCCTGCTGGTCCCCAGGATGAGTTGGATAACCTTTGCGAGATGCGTGAATCGGTCCTGGAGTATCTCTCCAACGCCGTTCGGGAGAAGAAGAAAAAGATTCTGACGTCTCTGATGGTGGTGAGGAGCGGGTGGTGCCCTGGGGCAGGCTCCGCCCCAGCCCTCTGGCATGCCCATCAGCCCACCATGCACTGCTGCCTAGGGAGGAACCCAGGGCAGGGCTCCCTCTCTCTCCCTACAGAAGACCCAGCAGCCTCACCAGGAGACCCTCCTGCTGAAGACCCAGGACAGCCAGCAAATGCGGAGGTGCATGGTCTGGTTCCGAGAGGTGAGTGCCCAGGAGGGCCAGAGGGACACTGGTGTATGCAGATCTGGCACTCAGGAGGTCCCCACCCTGGTGTAGGTCATTGCTGTCTCTCATCAGTCCTCTGGAAGCAGACTCAGGTTAGCCTCATTGACCATCATCCCTGTCACCTACTTCCCCCTGAGTTCTGTGGGCCACTGGGAGCACCACGCCACCTCCTGCTGGAGTCAGCAGTGTTCATCAACGCCAGTACCCCCGTCTCCAGCAGCTCCCGAGCTCTCCTGGTTGTGCCACCCACCCCTTTGTAACTCAGCTCTGCTCTCCTCTTTTATATAAAGGAGAGAGAGAGAGAGAGAGAGAGAGAGAGAATAATATGGGTGTGCACCAGAGCCTCTGCAAATGAACTCCAGATGTATGTGCCACCTTGTGCATCTGGCCTTACGTGGGCAGTGGGGAATTGAACCCTGGTCGTTAGGCTTTGCAGGCAAGCACCTTAACCACTGAGCCATCTCTCCAGCCCTGATCGTCCCTCCTGAGTTGGAATTCAGCCAACTCCATCCTGCACAGGGAGGCTCCCTCCCTGGAGTCCTAGTGACAGAGCCTATGCCATCTTCCTGGACACCCTCCCTCTGGGTATATGGTCCTTCTCTGCCCTTGCTTTGGAGCCGTTTGGTGCCTCACTTCTGTTGTGTTTCCCCTCAGCTTATTGAACAACTGAAGAAGGAAATACCTGTATTAAAGGCCGAGGTGGAGAGGCTGCAAGCTGAGATCTGGGAACCCCGACAGATTGTTTTTGAAGATGTCCTACTTCATAGACCCAAGTATGTGGTCTCTTGGCCGTTAGTCATGCTCGGTTCTCAGGGAGGGCAGCCAGCTTGGTACAGATGGCAGAACCTGGACAGAGAGGGAGGCAGCCTGGGTGTGCCCTGGCCCGCTGCTAGCTCCGGGTCTCTGGCCTCAGTTTCCTGGCTGTACCCAAGGGGGAGTTAGGTGATCTCTAAGGACCCTTCATGTGCCAGACCCCACTCATCAGCGAGGCAGGTTGTTGAGGAAGGTGGCGTTGAGCGGGGTGACTGGATCCTGTGCCTCAAGGAAAAGGGAAGAACTGCTCTCCGTGGGGTCAGCGTCTCTTTGTGCCAGGCTTTCCATGATGGCACCCTAGAACCCTGCGTGGTGCCAGAAGTGGGCATTTACAAATTATGTGATTTTTCTCTTGTCTCCCTTCATACCCCCCCCCTGCTTTCATCTCCTTTTTTCTCTTCTTCCTCCTTCTTCTACCTCTCTGCTTCCCTGAGGTCTGAAGCTCCTGGGGGAGGAGGGGGAGCCGAGGAAGAGCAAGGCTGGTGGCAGTGTCAGATCCCCTGGGGTTATCACGAGTAGGTGCCCCCTGCCTTTCCCTGGGCTCCAAACACATGGCAAGAAAAGGGAGGGTGGGTGCTTCAATGTATTTAATTGTTGGTTTTTCGAGGTAGGGTCTTGCTGTAGCTCTAGAATTCACTATGGAGTTTCGGGCTGGCTTTGAACTTATAGCAATCCTCCTGCCTCAGCCTCCAGAGGGCTGGGATTGAAGGTGTGCACACCACGCCTGGCCAGCATCCTTATTTAATGATAATTTTCATCCGTGGACATGATGGATTCTGGTCCTCCTCTGCTCTCATCCCTTCCTGTGCTCCCTCCCCCCACCATCCCTCTGTCACTGAGGTCCTCCCCCTCCTTCTAGTTTCATGTCACTTTTTGGTATTTTTTTTTTTTGGCCCTCCTCCATCATCCATAGTTAGAATGTTGATGGCCCAATATTGTAAAGGTCTGTGCAGATAATGACAGCAAAGGCCACGCCATGTCATAAGACAACGTTCCATGCACTGGGCTTATCCTCTGGCTCTCACATTTTTTCCATTTTGGCTTCTTTGTGTCGATCCCCGAATCAGGCAAATTAAGCTTCCTGGTGTGGGCTTGGTAGGAGCCAAAGAGCCGGTGTGCTGTGGGTGTGCTGAGAGAGGAGAGCACGGGGCCTCCTGGGTGCTTCCTGCCAGGTGTCTACCCCTTGGCAGAGCAGAGGGAGGAAAAGGGCACCGAGAAGCCAGGAGCCGGCCGTGTGCTTGCTCAGGCCCTCGCCTCTGGGTCGACACGCCAGGTGTGAAAAGCAGCTTTCCTGCCCTGCCAAGCAGAGCTTCTCCAAGGAGAATGTGTGTTGAAATCTCCAGGGACTCTGTGTGTGTGTGTGTGTGTGTGTGTGTGTGTGTGTGTACATGTGCACATGGGTGTAAGCATGTGGAGGCCGGGGTACAGTCTCTGGTGTTGTTCCTTAGGAACATGGCTCACCTCACAAGGCTGTGTCTGCCTCCCAGTGATGAATTATAGGTGGAATCTCTCACCACACTTGGCACATTGGGGATTGAAGTTAGGTCCTCATATTTGAACCACAAACTTTTTACTGAGCTGTTTCCCAAGCCTCCCCCCCCCCCATCATTTACTATTCCATGTCAGCAATGACTGAGCTCAAAGTCATCCCCCTCATTGGACAGATGGGGAAGCCGAGGCTTCCCTGCAGTCTGGAACACAGCAGGTGTGTCACACCGAGAGGAGACATGGCTTCCTCATGGTCATACAGAGTTGAGTCCTGACTTCACAGAAAGTGACTGTGCTGAAAGGTCTCCTTCTCCCTCTTGACCTTGGTCCTCTCTAGGGAAACATTAGTCATGTCAAGCTCATTTTCTTTCCACTGTTGGCATTTTTGTTTTGTGCAAGTATGTGTGCCTGTCGTGTGTATGCACAGTTGACCACAGGTGGTACTTTGGGATGGGCCCTCTAATGAAACTGGAAGGTGTGCTTCCCCTGTCCCTAACCCTGCACTCGGTCAGCCCTTCATCCTCATCTTTCTGCTTCCCTACAGGTGCACCCCAGACATGCCCGTCATCCTGAGGATACCCACTGAAGGGCAGCTCCCTTTCTAGATGGCTTTGCCAAGGGCCACCGTCCGTCCTGTTCTCTGGAGCCAGCACCTGGAGCACCAGGAGCCACCGCATTGCATCACATTCGGACTCTGATCTGCAGTTCCTCCCTCGTGCTTGGACCCGGCAGGAATCTCCAGCCCAGCCTCCTGGTCCTTTCTGCCAATAAAGCTGGGTTTGCATTTTGCTTGGTGCTGGTGGATGTGGTCCCAGCTAGGCTTTGCACAGTGTGTGACAGGAATGGACTTTGCCTTAAGATGAGGGGTGAAGGGGAGATTGGGTGAATAGCTCAGAAGGTCAAGTGTTTGCCTTGCAAGCATGAGGACTTGAGTTTGATCCCATGTAAAAAAGCGGCGTGTAGTGCTCATACTCATCATCCTAGCACCGGGGCGGAGGAGACAGAAGGATTCCTGGGACTTGCTGGATAGCTAATCTAGTCTAATTGATGAGCACCAAAACCACAGAGATCCCATCTCTAAAAAGGTGGATGGAGGGGCTGGAGAGATGGCTCAGTGGTTAAAGGTACTTGCTTGCAAAACCTAACCATTAGGGTTCGATTCTCCAGTACCATGTAAAGTCAGATGTACAAAGTAGCACATGCCGGAGTTCATTTGCAGTACCTAGAGGCCCCAGTGTGCCCATTCTCTCTTTTATCTCTCTTTCTCTCACTCTGTCTCTCTGCTTGAAAATAAATTAAAAAAAGGTGGATGGAGTTCATGAGGTTTACAGCTGAGTTAGTCTTCTGGCCTCTGCATGCATATGCACATATGTGCACATACCTGTACATCTACATGTACTTGCAAACACACACACACACACACACACACACACACACACACACACAGAGAGATAAAGGGTAGGCAGCTGTACTGGCTGAATATGGGGCTTAGACCTTCTCCAGAAATGCTAAGGGGAGGGCCAACCCACTCCACCTCCATGGCTCCCTCCTGGTCCAGTGGGAGCCCAGCTTCCCTTCCAGTTTGGGCCAAGGTGGGAGGCTGTTGAGCTGAATTCACCCTGGGAACTTTCTGGGCACTCATTGCTGATGGTCATCTCTCTTGTGGCCCAGCCATCTGACTGTCCCCCAAGTGCACAGGGATATGAACCCAAACTCACACTCAAATGCAGAGTCATGCACAGCTGCATACCACAGGCCCTTCTGGGGTTCATTGAGAGAAAGGCCAGCCTCCCTTGCAAGCATGGACTTGCAGAAGCCAGAAGTCAGGTAGCCTGTAGTAGTCAGACCCTTCAGAGATAACCTCAGCTGTAGAGCCACCACCCCAAGGTCAAGCCCTTTCTCCCGCCCAGTGACTGTGTGTGCACGTGTCAAAGGCCCAGTCTAACTTGGACCAATGCTGGAGGGCTGTCTGGCTTCAGAACTCCCAGGAGGGTTGCCTGGAGCTGTCCTGGGCCTGCATTGCAGCAGCTGGACTCCACTCTTCATAAATCTCAATCGATTCCTTCTTCGGTCTTCAATTCCAAAGGTAATTGTGACCTACACCCTCCACTCCACATCAGTTGACCTCCCTGAGACCTAGACTGCCCCTGGCCACTCTCAGATCATTTAGTAGTGGGGGGATGTGGCTGGAGGTATCAGCAACAATGTCAAGTTAGCAGGAATAATAAATACAGAGCTCAGGTGAGTTTTGGGGGGTGTAGTCAGTTTACGTGTTGCTGGGACGAACATCCAAACCAGGCACAGTTTAGGGGAGGAAGGGGTTTATTTCAAGCTTACAGATCCAGGAGAAGTTCCATCAGTTGTGGAAGAAGTTGCTTCCATACATCCAAGCATAAACCATCACCAGCCAGCAAGCACCAAAAACATCAAGCACTAAACCAGCAGCCAGCATCAGGGATCCAGGCAGAGATCAGACCTCTGCACACCTTTAGACTGGAAATCAGATCCCACCCCAAACACACCTTAGGGCTGGACCTCAGGACCCGCCCCCAGTGACACCTTATCCAGCCAGGCGGGTCTATCAGGGGACATGCGTACTAACTACCACAGGGAGGATTTGCCTAGAAAACAAGGGGTTCCACCAAGTCCCCCTTTCAAGCCTGGACTGTTTCTCTGCTCTGTCTGCTCAGGTGTCGCCCTCTAGTTCAGGCAGTCCTTGCCTGCTCAGTATTCCAGCATCTTCCAGGGCTTCGTCTTAGCTCACCAGAGTGACTGGAGCATTTACCCCATGCATCCCACCTTGAGCCAGTCTGGCTTAATCCAGGTCACATGCTCTACCTTGGAGTGGGGTAGGGTAGGGGGAGCACATGACCTAGGGTAAGCCATGGAGTTCCAGAACCATTTAGAGCTGCACGTTGACAATATTGTCCATGATAACAAACACTTTGAAATAGAAATAGAAGCAGGGCGAGCTGAGGGCTAGAATTTAGATAGTTCCCAGCAAAAATTCCAATGCACCCCAAAATTTAAGGAGTACTCGAATTTGTGTCTACAAAGTTAAAGAATTAAAATCATAGACATCCAGCCACCAGGGTGGGAAAACATGTGGGAGAGGTTTTGGTCAAAATTTATGCAGTTTAATTAAATAGGCAAGAAAGACAAAGATGATAGAGAGCTCCTATCATGAGACAAAGTTCATGTGGGGAGATCGTGAGTCCCCCTCACCCCAGCCCTTGCCTGGAAAATGAATGTCCTCCTTCTAGGACACCATGTGGAAGAGACTGGCCTGTGTTCTAGGGAAGCTTTTAAAACTTCCACTAGGTAAGTCAGAGAGACAGCTGATTGGTCTATACCTGACCAGTCAGTTTTTGCATCTAGGTTTGGGCTCTGGCTAGAGACACCTCCCACTCAAGGGGAGGGCCTATGGAGCTTGCTTGAAACTGTCACAACTCTATGCTTTACATAATTCAGCATATTAAATTTGTGCCAAAACAACCCTAAGAAGTAGGCACTGTTAGGGAAAGAAAGAGAGAGAGAGAGAGAGAGAGAGAGAGAGAGAGAGAGAGGAGAGAGAGAGAGAGAGAGAGAGAGAGAGAGAGAGAGAGAGAGAGAGAATGGATGGGTGTATCAGGGCCTTCAGCAGCTCCAAACAAAACTCCAGACACATGTGTCCCTGTTCATGTGGCTTTATGTGGGCACTGGGGAATCCAACTTGGGGCCATTAGGCTTTGCAGGCAAACACCTTTAACTGCTGAGCATTCTCTCCAGTCCAATAATCACTTTAGCTTTGTTTCCTTCTTAGAAGTACTGAGGACTGAACCTAGGGTCTCACGCGTGCTAGGTAAGTGCCCTACCATTGAGCTACGTTCTCAGCTACAATCTCCCTAGAGCTTGGATTACTGGCATGTGCTCCTCCTTCCTCCATCTCTTCCTCCCTTCTTCTCTTCCTCCACCTTTCGTGCAAGCTCATCGTTGTCACCCCTTGGTCCTCGTGGTATTCACACAAAGCTCTGGCTTAGGCAAATTCTAATAACTAGGTTCCAAGTATCATCCTGGGTGTTAGGTGGAAACTCAGGCAGCACCTCAGTTTCCCCCTCTGGAACCAGTGCTGGGAGCTTCAAGAGAAGTGTCAACAGGAATGACAGATCAAGCCTGCCTAACCCCTCCTGCTGTGTCTCTGTCTGGCTGGAGGGACCTTCCTTCCCGATGCTGAGAGCTATGTGATCACCTGGGCCTATGTGACACATTTCTGGGCTTCAGTTTCATCTCGCCCTTAGAAGCCCAGGTTGGACTTTTCTCAGATGCTCTTTTCTCCGCCCTGGCGAGATAGCCTGGCAGTTTGCATTCTTTCTGAATAAGATCTTTATTCTTTCAGAGTGGCTTCGTAGTGGTCTTGGTCATTTAAAAAATCTCACACTGGGGACTATGGGGGGTGACAAAATATATGCTGGGCAATCTGTGCCAGTCCTTTTCAAGAGGACAACAGTCAGCACGTGTGAGAAAGGACAGGTGTGTAGGGACCCATAAAATCAGCACGGGGCCTTCAGTGACAAAAACAGGCAAGTGGGTGTCTCCAGAGCATTTCTGAAGTCCTAAAGCGGAGAATGAGCACAATGAGGATTATGGGTAGGCACACCGCAGGCACGATTTAGATGACCGGGTATTGTGTTATTGTTGATTGAATTTCTTTTACTAGTGTACACAATACAGATTTCCTACATTCATGGAAGATATTTTGATCATGTCTACCTGTTGTCCTTCATTCTCTTCCCTTCTTCTAACAATTTCTACTTTCTTTTTTTTTTTTTTTTTTTTTTTTTTTCGAGGTAGGGTCTCACTCTAGCCCAGGCTGACCTGGAATTCACTGTGTAGTCTCAGGGTGGCCTTGAACTCACCGAAATCCTCCTACCTCTGCCTCCAAAGTGCTGGGATTAAAGGCGTGCACTACCACAACAGGCTTTGTTTTGTTTTTTGAGACAGGGTCTTCCTATGTGGCCATGGCTCACCTGCTGGAATTTATGATCCTCCTGCCTGGGCCTCCAAGAGCTTGGAGACAGCCTTTACTCCTCCTCCGTCTCCTTCCCTTCTTTCCCTCTTCATACCTTCATCTGCATTCCAGGCATTTGTTAGTTCTGTGTTTCCAGGCATTATTTTTCTACGTTCAGAGAGACTTTATTGGTTTAAGAGAAGGAAAGAGGAGAGCGTTTTAAGAGCTCCTGCCATGAGAAAGCAGGAGGGTAAAACCCACCTAGAGACCCAAGTTGGGGCCATTTATAGGTTCTGATGGGGGCTGAGCTAACCAGCCTTGCTGCCAAACTTTGGGGGCTGAGCTGCACCAACCACGATGCCAGGCATTATTTTAAAATTTTAGTCTTAGAGTTTGAAAAGCCTGTCTGGGGCTTATTGCCTTCGACTAACTGGGGAATGTTAGTTCTGCGGGGTACTCCAAGTTCTGAGGCCGATCTTTGTGGATCTTGTGAAGTAGCGGGAGTCTTGATCGGAACCACTTGTATCTGGGTCTCCAGTAAGAGCTGGGAGGGTCGGCATTGCTACATCCTGGACCAGTGAAAGAGCCGGGTTCCCTTCAGCCAACATTTCCGTCCACGCCGCGGTTATACTGCGCATCGCCGGCAGAGGGCGGTCAATGTCGGTCAGAGCAACCTGCCGAGGGCTGGGCTCCTCGGGGCTCC
>PVHP010030274.1:0-21804 GCA_004024765.1 Zapus hudsonius
GAGAGAGAGAGAGAGAGAGAGAGAATGGACACCCCAGGGCTTTCCACTAGTGCAAGCAAACTCCAGATACATGTGCCACCCTGTGCCTCTGGCTTTACATGGACACTGGGGAACCGAACCAGGGCCCTACCAGGCCTTGTCAGCAAGTGCCTTAAGCACTGAGCCATCTCTCCAACCAGTAAACAAACTATCAATTTCTTTTTTGTTTTTTTGTTTGTTTGATTTTGAGGTAGGTTCTCTCTGTGTAGTCCCAATTGGCTTCAAAAACTCACAGCAATCCTACCTGTGTCTCTCCTAGGATTAAAGGTATGTGCCACCATGCCCAGCTGGAAAAATCTATCTTGATCTTAAAAGAATTCTGTGCATGTTAATAGTTTTCTAGCTGATTTTTTTAAAAATAAAACTCCCTCTTTCAATCACTTCATTATGCTTAGATTATCATACTTTTAGGAGGAAACCTGAAACCACTTTCTCCAACTATTAAAACTTACTGGTCACGGGTTCACATAAAAAAGAAATCTATAAGACATTTTTTAATCTCAGTAATATTAAGTAAAAAATATTAGTAGGCATGTCCAAACTAGTGCTTCCTGGTAACTGATCCAGTAATATGTAAGCTACCCACAATGACAACAACTGAACTGTTTCTGAATGACACCTCTTCTACATAATTGCATTGTCCTTCCAGACACCATCACTTTTTAGGTCCCCAAAGGGCTGTAGAGGACTGAAGCACATTCATCTGGCAGCCATGACTTTTGGGAACTGTCCTGCCCAGGTACCTGATGTCCATACTCCTAGCCAGCCTGTGGTAGATTCTCCCAGGTCCCTGGATGGACACAGGTGTCCCACCTGGGTCTGGCCTGGGGCTTTCTCAGTGCTGACACACTGGTATCTCCTATAGTTGTTATCTGCCTGGTCCCTGTACATTTCTCTGTTACTGACTCTGAAGTCTAGAGATAGATGCCCATGTGAGCACTGGTCGGGCTGGGCATTTCTATAGATTTTGTTTTTACATGGTGAAATATTTTACACTTTACCAAATGTATGCTTCCTTCCTCTCCCAAAGGAGACAGTCTCTCTGGGAGTGAAGCTTGTCTGATCAAGTCTGTTTCTCAAGAATACTCCACAAAATTTGGGTTCCCCTTACCCTCCCCGGCTTCCATGCACTAAGTCTAACAACTTGACAGTTTTGGATAATCTTTCAAAGAAACCTAAGTACAGAGAAATGAGCTTAAGGTGACACCAAATTTCAAGGGACAAATTTGAGAGCTAGGAGACATCACTGGGAGAAATGTCCCTGGTCATGGCAGCCTATGAAAACAGACATGATCTGAGTGAACACACAACTCTAGTTTTGCTAAGATTTGCAATTTGTGGCAACAGGACCTTCTGGGGAATGTGTCATGCAGGGACACCTTGGCTGGGAAATCAACTATTTATACACAGGTCTAGGTTTAGGACCAAAAATAAGCCAGCTCACCTAACTTTGGCTGGTTGACAAATTACAAATTACTTGGCCTCAAAATGGAGATTCTCCTGAAAGAGCTACAGAGAGTCCATCACCTAGTTAATATTTATAAAGCAAGATCTGGGTGCCAAGAGCGCTTCAAGGTGAAGTGATAGTCACAAGTACACATACTATAGCCAGCCAGGCCTCTCTCCATCTTCTTAAATGTTATCCAGTCACATAATCCAAAGTGCTTTTGAAACACCAAGTAGATTTTATTTTGAGACCTTTGGATCTGTGGTAGACCACAGCTTTCACATCCTCACAGCCCCTAAAGCACGGGAATGAATTTACTCAGGTGAAAGGGGATATTCAGTAACCACTGTGAGGACTGTCATTTCCCAGCTCCAGAGAATGACCCATCTGAATACCAGAGACAGCTGAGCCACCTCGATTATTGAGGAAGACCTGGAAGGAATGTTGACCCACATCATCCTATTGCCCTCATTCTAGAGCCTCAGGAAAATCGGATCATTCCATCTTTAAGAGAAAATACAACCATTAATGGCAGTGATAGCTATGGATTTTGTGGTGGTATTTTCAAGGCATATCTTAGTTGAAGAGTTTTACCAGCTCAGGGCTGTCTCCTCTGCTCTATCTATAGGAACCCCAACTTGCCCATCTCCTTCTCCTGCAGCCCCCACATGTCACATCTGCCACGACAAATGTCCTCCCTGTGAACCCGGGCCCATGGCCACTCAGACATGGCAACAGGACTTGCTCTGTGTCTACATGAGCCAGCTGCAAATCAGAGTCAGCTTCCACACAGGAACTTTCTGTTCCTTCCAATGAGGACATTAACCCTCATCTCATTCATGAAATTCAGTTTTAAAGTACCCAGGAACACGGGGTATTCAATAAATATTTGTTTTTTCTTTCCTCTGTAATATAATATGCTCCATTATTTATATAAATGGCCAAGGACAAGATGCCAGGAAACACCTCAAGTCTATGTAAAATTATTAATTAAATGGCAGGTTTGGTGAAGCTCCTATCATTACAATAAAGTAGCTAAGGTGATTTCCCACAGTGTCAATTTTACCAATGAACTGCCTGTAATCAGACGGGCATAGCCAGTCTAAGTACTAAACTAGGTACTAAAAGGAGAATTTTTATTATAAAATTGTACACAAATTACCCCAAATTCAAACATTCCACTGGATTTAAATTTGCTCTGTATATGTTTACAAGAAATCACTTTCAGGTTACAGAAATTAGAAGGAAAATTATTTCTGGAAATGGCACAGTGGTAAACATGCAGGAAGAAAATTTCCCAGGTCCACATTCCAAGTTCCAACTCCGCCACTTTGTAGCATGTGATGTCGGGCAAGTCACTTGCATTTTCATCTATAAAATGAGGGGAATACCTCAACCTCACTGCCTGCACTGTTATATGGATTCATTGAGGGAACATAGTCTACCGTAATCCTTACTTAGAGATCAATGTCCTAAAAAAATTACATTTAAACTAGGCTTATACAAGTACAAGTCTGTTAAATTAAAAAAAATAATTTTAAAACTTGTAAAACTAACATGTCTAAGACACAAAAGTTTGCTAGACTAAAGCATATAACTAAACTCTAATATAATGAACAAACTGTCATATTAGAAGGCCAAACAATTAGTAAGATGAAGTGTTGGCTCTAGGTGGTGACAGCCCATAATATCCTCTGCACTGACGCTGTGTGTTTTCAACGTCTGCATCACACTGAAAATGTCATGAGGTAGCTTTCTCACATTTGTATGGAACAGTCACATTATGTTTTTGGTATATGAATTTTATCTATAAAAATATTAGGTAGGGGCTGGAGAGATGACTCTGCATTTAAAGGCATTTTCTTGCACAGCCTGAGGGCACAGGTTCAATTCCCTAGTACCCACACAAAGCCAAACACACCAAGTGGCACATGCATCTGGAATTTGTTCAGTGTCAGGAAGCCCCAGTGAACCCACACTCACTCTTCTTTCTCTATGACTACTCTATCTTAGATAAATATAACATTTAAAAATATATTAGGTAAAAACTGGCTGGAGTTGGGCACGCTTTTAATCTCAGCCCTCAGGAGGGCAAGGTAGAAAGACCACTGAGAGTTTGAAGACAGCCTAGGTTCGAGTGAGACCCTGTTCCCTGTCTCAAAACAAACAACAAAAATTATTTTGCTGAAGGACTTGTATTCTACAAGCCTTTCTTTTTTTCTTTTACTTTTCTGGCTTCTTGGGTCAAGTCCACACTGGTCTGGAACTCAGTATGTAACTCGGGCTGAGTTCCAACTCATAATCCTCCTGCCTCAGCGTCCCAAATACTGACATTTTAAGCATTCACTACCAAGCCTACCTGAAACCTGAATAACTAAAAGTAAGAAACACTCCTACTCTAGGGACAAGTTCACCAAGAGGAGACTGAGGGGCATTTCTATATCTATAAAATGTATGGTGGCTGGCATTAAAAGGAAAGTTTCTAAACTACTGTTACACTTAAGCCAGGCATGGTGGTGCATGCCTTCAATCCAAGCACTCAGAGGCTGAGGGAGGAATGCAGTGGATTTGAAGCCAGCCTGGGGCCAAAGTGCAAGGTCCAGGTCAGCCTAGGCTAGGGTGAGATCCTGTCTTGAAAGAAACAAAAATTAAAAACTAAGCTGGGTGTAGTGGTGTTTACGTTCAATTGGGCATTCAGAAGGCAGAAGTAGGAGGACTACTGTGAGTTTGAGGTCAGCCTGGGACTCCAAAGTTAGTTCTCGTTCCGCCTAGGCTAGAGTGAGACCCTACCTCGAAAAATCAAAATTAACAAACAGACTGCTATTAATGCTGGTATGAAAGAACCCCATTATCCTGATTACATAGATGAGGAAATGAGTAAAAACATTATGTTCTAACATCTTAGCAAATATGCCACATTCTTATTGGACTCTACTCAATGTACAGATTCAATATGATCAAATCATATACTGTCTGGGGATCTACTATGGCCTACTCAAAACATATGAGCCTTGCACATCTGATCCCCATTAAAAATTTGAAGAGGTGAGTCAGTTGGCTATAAGATGCAAGATGGAAGAGCCACCAGGAAGAGCCGCCAGGCTCAAGCTGAATGGGGAGGTTCAATGAAGCTTGGTAGAAAAGAAAAGCTGAAGGAAGTTCAAGAGCAGGCATGTGACCAGTGACACCACATGAGCAGAGAAGAGATGCCCTGTCATCCAGCCAGCTTGAGATAAACCTTGTTTCCCCAAGGGGAACTGGGATCCCTCGTGGCTTTGAGAGATGAGTACGCTCTCTTCCAACACAGATAGTTTGGTGGACTTGGTATGGAAGTTTCCAGCTGTGGTTAACTTGCTGCACAAGTCTCCACAGAATCTGCAATTTCTGTTTACTTTTTTTTATATTTTATTTATTCATTTTCAAGCAGATGAGAGAAAGAGAGAGAGAGAGAGAGAGAGAGAGAGAGAGAGAGAGAGAGAGAGAGAGAGAGAATGAACCAGGGCCACCACCTTGTGGGTCTGGCTTATGTGGGTCCTGGGGAATTGAACCTGGAGCCTTAGGCACTGGAGGCAAATGCCTTAACCACTGAGCCATCTCTCCAGCCTTCTGTTTACTTTTTGAAATAAAATAAAATAAAAGGAGGGTTGGAGATAAACTTGGCCAGTTGCAGTGATAAGTGTAGAAAGTTAATAAAATGTCCTAGGAAGGCCCTAGACATCATCTAAGCATCATTTCTGCTCCGGCTGCCATAATCCAGTCCTGCCATCTTGGTGTGTACCCTCTCTCTCCTCTAATAATGCATTTCTAATGCTCTATCTCCTTTCATCAAAATTGTTAAAGGCCTACAGAGCATTATACTAGACAAAATTTTGATAACCAGCCTTGCCATCTCCAAGTATTTCTATGCAACGAAAGGTTTGTACCAGGAAGGCAAATGCCTGTGGGAGAAAGTGCAGGTGAGGGTTATCATACATGGCCTTGCACACCTTCCTCTCCTAAAACAGGAAGGTCATGACCAACAGCCTGGAGGACAGAGTTTCTGCAGTTGTGAGCACACTCACACTGATACCCCTAGGATGATAAAGAAAAGGCCTTCTCAGGACCTTTGAGAGCTAAATCAAAAAGAGGCAGGAGAGAAAATGCAGCAGCAAAAATGAGATGCCATCTACCCATGAACAAGAAGCACAGAGAAGAGCCACTAGCAGACTTTGTTTCCACCATACAGACCAATGTCTACAGCTAGCAGGGAACTCAAAACCGAGAGAGAGAGAGAGAGAGAGAGAGAGAGAGAGAGAGAGAGAGAGAGAGAGAGAGAGAGAGAGAGAGAAGATGATTTGTTCTGGTGCCCAGCAGCAGTCTTGTATATACACCATAGACAATTATCAAAGCCAATTATTATGAGTTCATTTGCTTCAACACTGACAAATACAGCAAACAGTAAGAGAACTTGAGCACACAAAAAGAACAATGATAAACCTTTAAATAATCCCACCTAGAAGAGACAAGGGAATAAAGGGTAGCTGGGCAGAAAGAGAAGGAGCAAGCGTGCCAGGAAAAGCAAGGCAGTTTTGCAGGTGTTTGGGGGAAGGGGAATGTTTGTAATTTTTAATCCTTATATTTGAAAGACTATTATATTTTACATACTATCCTTATATTTGGAAACATGTTGCATACTGACAATTTAAAATAGGCCTCTAAGAAAAAGTGAATCCCAATTAAGAGGGGAAGATAGAGGTCTGTAAAGTGCTTGCCTTACATGTATGAGGACCTGGGTTCTCATCCCAAGTGTTTGCATAAAAGCTAGGTACAGTAAGTACTGTGTACCTGTAATCCAGCACTGAATGGTGTTGGTGTAAAAGCCATGTACAGTACTGTGCACCTATAATCCCGGCACTGAAAGGTGTTTGTGTAAAAGCCAGGTACAGCACTGTGCACCTGTAATCCAGCACTGAACAGTGTTGGTGTAAAAACCAGGTACAGTACTGTGCACCTATAATCCAGCACTGAACAGTGTTGGTGTAAAAGCCAGGTACAGTACTGTGCACCTGTAATCCCGACACTGAAATGTGTTTGTGTAAAAGCCAGGTACAGCACTGTGCACCTGTAATCCAGCACTGAACAGTGTTGGTTTAACAGCCAGGTACAGTACTGTGCACCTGTAATCCAGCACTGAACAGTGTTGGTGTAAAAGCCAGGTACAGTACTGTGCACCTGTAATCCAGCACTGAACGGTGTTGGTGTAAAAGCCAGGTACAGTACTGTGCACCTATAATCCTGGCACTGAAAGGTGTTGGTGTAAAAGCCAGGTACAGACTGTGCACCTATAATCCCGGCACTGAAAGGCATTTGTGTAAAAGCCAGGTATAGTACTATACACCTGTAATCCAGCACTGAAATGTGTTTGTGTAAAAGCCAGGTATAGTACTGCACACCTGTAATCCAGCACTGAAAGGTGGAGACAGGCAGATGCCTGGGCTTGCTGGCTACTTAGTCTAGCTGGATAGGTAAACCTTAGATTCCCTGAGAGACCTCATCTTAAGAAGTAAGGTGCAGAGTGATCAACAAAGCACTCAGTGTTGACCTCTGCCCTCCACAAGCACACATGTGGACATGAACCTGTACCCATATGTGTGCCCCACTCCCATAAGCACACACAAATCCTCTATATGGCCAAGTACACAATCTTACAAAATTAGAATGAGAAAATAACTCATTTAACTACAACAGAAAAACTAACTACACACATCCCTTTCACAAAATAATAATTTCAGATTGTGTACAAATTAAGGAAAGAGCCTTATTGATGGCATAAACACAAGGGTTTTGTAAAAATGCTACGGGGAGTCGCATAGAAATGGGGGTGCACAGCTCAGTACTTGCTGTCCACACACAAGACCCTGAGTTTAATCCCCAGCACCAGAACAACCAACCAGAGCAGTGACCTTATCAAGAAAAACAACCATGGCCTTCTTTAAAAGCTTCTCTTCAAAAGATGTTTCCTATAGAGAGGCTACATCCATAAGAATCCTGCCAAATTAACAAGGTTTCTCTCAGTTAACCTATACTGAGCTCCGGCTCCCATGGAGATTCTGTTGGTATTTTTCAGAAGGCAGCGAGAACCGTGGACAACCCAATTCCATGAACAAGACCTGAGTTGATAGCTGACACCCAGGCAGGAGATGAACCATCCCTGGCCTATCATACAGGGCCCAAATGAAACCTATGACCCTCCTTACAAGTTCTTTGGTCAAAAAGCTTGTAGGAATCTTTCTTCTCATTTGTTCACATATGGGACACCAGGAAATCGTACAGCCTGGCTTGAAGAGTTCATGGCTCACTCCCTCCACTATGGGCAATGCTGGCTCGGGTCAGGATAGCCTTCACTTACAATGTTATATTACCACGTCTACACTGTGTCATCAACACGGCAGCCTGAGGGAGATTTTAAAGCTGGAATCTGCTCCCTTCTCCCTGTGTTCAAAATTCCTTTCCTCCAATGTCTCCCCAAAGTCCTCAAGTGGCTTTCTTCCCCATCCCTACAGCCAAGCAGGGCCCTTACTCTGCTGGGTATTTCCTCTATGGCTTCTGTTCATCCCAACTCCTCTCTGCCTTCAAGCTCTTGCTCCAGACGCTTTCAAGGTTTCCCCTCTCACTGCTCAACTGTTGATTTTCTACCCCAATTTTCAATATAAAATATCTTTCATAGCACACGTGTTGAAATCTTGGTCCCCAGATGGTGGCGATGTTTGGGGAGGTGATAGACTGTCTTAGAGCTGAGGCTTTGGGTGTGTTCTTGTGGGCTTTATCTTGTTCCAGGTCTCTCTCTCTTCTCTTTCTTTCTTCTCTCTCCTCCCTCTCTCTCTCTCTCTCTCTCTCTCTCTCTCTCTCTCTCTCTCTCCGCCTCCTCTCCCCCCCAGTTCCTGGCTGCCATGAGATGAACCGCCTCCTCCACCACACACTTCTTCCACATTGACACTTAGCCTTGACTCAAATCTGTTGAAATGGGGCCAAGGGACCATGGACTGAAACCTCCAAGCCATGAGTCAAGATCAATTTTTCCACCCTTGTTTTTTTTTCTCAGATATTGTCACAGAGAGGAGGAGCTAAGTAACACAGGTGCTGCTCATTAACACCAGCACAGGGACAACGGCCTGAGAGCAAGAAATCCAAGTGTATCTGCTATGACTGGTTATGCTTAGAGACCCAAGGAATGGCTTCAACTTGGAAAAGTCTAGAGCTGAAATAAACATATGAAAATGACAACCCTTTCCACTTGGCATGCTGAGAAGCAGTCCTTTAAAGCAGAGGTGGGCAATATAGAGCGCCATCCATATTTTATCTTGTCACTTAAAGTCAATATCTGCACACTTTGAGCCCTATCTGTAGCCCTAGGAAGAACTCCTACAGGCAACTGTCCCCAGTTTACTCAAAATACTGCTATGGATCTGAAGGGCATTTTCAAGGTCCTCCAGACTTCAACGCTTATATTATGGTTCATTTCCCAATGTCTGTTTTGCATTACTTATTTTTTTTCTAAGACAGAGTCTAATATACTGACCTCACAATCACTAAATATCCATGGATGACACTGATTCCTGATTCTTTTCCACCTTCTCAGTTCTGGAAGTGTATGTCCCTAGTTTCCAACATGTCATTTTTTCATTGGATTTTATTTTTTTGAAATGGGGTCTCATGTATCCCACTGTGTGCTGGCAACTGGCCTTGAACTCCGGACCCTTTTCCATCTCTCTAGTGCTGAGATTATGATGTGTCACCACACCCAACTTCCACCATGTAATTCTTAAACACATGGATCCTGCCCATAGTTTTCACCCATGATAAAATGAGATTTACAAATATATTGTTAAACTGAAGAATATTTTATATGCTATAGTGTTCTCTATATTATCAAATGTTCAGAAAAGTAGCAGCCAGTTTTGTAAGTAGGGCCAACAGGACCTTACGTAATGAATGTCACACATTTATTTAGACATAAATACATCTCATCCTTGAATCCATCCTTGGAGTTAAACATTCCAATAATAATACTTGGCATTAATATGAAAGACCAACAAGAAATACAAAGCAACCACAGTAGTTTTTTTTTTCTTAAAATGAGGATAAAGCCAAAAGAACAGTAAAAATAGCAAAATATAGTTTTTGTTGAAAAATTACTTTTCCTAAAGTAAATAATGAGAAGCCTGCTTGGGAAACAAGTAAATAAAGTCTATAAATATAGCTACACATAAAAAATGGTTTCCTTAGGAAACATTTGTATACAAGGCAGCCAAAACAACTCATGTTAACACATCTCTTCAAATCTGGATGGTTTGAGGACAAAACATTACAAAAAGGAAAACGGGATTCTACAAATATTTGGGAGGCCCTAACTGGGAGTGGGAGGAATTCCTTAATCTGCTATCCAATGAATGTGTTCTAATGAAGAGAGATAAAGGAACACAGGGGATTTTAGGCAATCATATTACTTAGAGAAATATTAATTCCCTACCATTCCAGGTTTTCCAAAGGTCAGAACAATTTAAAAAATGACTTGGTGAAGGAAGTCCAAAATCTTACGTTTTTCAAAAGTATCTGAAATCATATATCTAACCCTTTAGAGATTTTAATTGTATTACCTATATAAATTCATCTTATTAAGCCCTTTGATTAAAAACTTCATCAAAATATGTATTTAGAAGAGATAAAATCTTATGACATTCAAGATCAGACTTTTTTCTGCCACCAGCAACTTTTCAACAAGTGCAAGAGAATGCAGAGTTTAAATTAGCCTCTGTTTTGGTTTTAGTTCTTGGAGAGCTGCATAGCATTGGCATTAACCATCACCTTTAAACTTTACAGCAGCTTCCTAAGGTTTAAACTGCCAGCCAACCAACCCAGCCAGAGCCCAAGTTCTATGCACCCCAACCCCAGGCTTGGGTGGTCATACTGACCCCATTCCATCCTCAAATCAGCTTCCTGCCATGTATCCCCACTCCTATGCAATTCTGTATCTAAAACCCTTGCAGGCTAAGCAAGATTTACATTTAGTTATCTGATAAATTATTCTATGCTTAAGGGTAAAAGCTAATGAGGACTGTCTCTCTTCCCTCCTTCCAGCTTCAACCAAGTCTCCTATCAAGAATAACTATCCCATTGACTGATCCAGTTTGCCCACAGAGGAGGAGATCCAGCTCATGTGGGAACAAGGAGGAGGGAAATTGGGGAATTGGAGATACCAATGTGAAATATGAAATATCATTATGGAATTTAAAGTATGTTTGAAATATAAAATTAGAGACTTTTGTGAAATAAAATGGCTAAATACTTATTTCAATGTGCTAACCTTAGCCTGGGGAGTTGTGCCATAGGTCCCTGGGAAAATACTAAACATGCAGCTGGGGCTGGCGATAAGAGTTAATTGTGAGTCAGGAATGTACTAATGGCCATCTTCTGCTCTCAATAAGAGAAACTTACAACATAGGAATGTAGAAAGATAAAAATGATCAAACACCGGACTTCTGGCCAAGCAGATGTCTTCCCTCCCCCCCCCCAGCTCTAACCATCACTATCTGCTTCTGCACACATGCTTGCGCAGGCGATAACCTCTGACCCTCACCCCCAGACCCAAAAATATACTTGTGTTTATCCTAAGAAAATGTTTGCTTCAGCCTTTAAAAACAGTTCGACTAGAATGCTGAGTGCCACCGTTCCCAGCTAGCTTCTTAGCTGTGTGACTTTGGTCCAGGTCTGAATAAAGCGACCCGTGCGTTTGCTCTGACTCGAGTCTCTGGTGGTCTGTCTTCGGGGGATCTTCAAACCTTACACCAACACATTATTTGCTCATACTTTATATCTAATTGAGGATAATAAAGATATAAAACAATAACAATCCCCAGGACAACCACATATCCTAGGCCTAAGATGGACAATCAGCATGGTGGCCCCAGCAGTCTTGGAGTTCTGAATCCAACACCAGTACTTACTTCATGGGCCCCTGCCCATCCTGGCCCTCAGTGCCTCTTGGTACTGCTTAAGCAACAGTAGAAACTCATCCATTCACACTCAGGTATAAACCACCCACGACAAGCTACAGAACTGTAGACACAGAAGGGAGAAGTGTATATACAGCCCCAGGAAAAGGCCCTTTAGAGACAGACCTTGCAACAACCTGGAGAATTCCTGGGGTTTGAGTCCCTATAGTGAAAATGAGCTGCTAGGACACAAGGTCCTATGGTTCTATCCACTCTTCAGATTAAGATCCAAGATTCAACTCCAGTCCCCAGGCAGCCCAGAATGAAGAACTTGCAAGCTTGCACAATTTTGGCAAATACAACTAAGACCAGGAAGCCAAGTCCTGGCTGGTATGGGTTAGTGTGACAGATTGCTCACTGCTGCAATGAATGTCATTGTTGTACCAAAGAATGGATGAAAACTGTTTATAATCTATCACAGGAATAGTTTAAAAGGCAGAAAATAAAATGAACAGATAGAGAGCCAAAGCAGGCATTCCGTTTGCCTTAGGAAATGGGTTCATTCAGTGGAATCAACACTGTGGGGAACATGTGAGAAACAAAGTTCTGGACAGCCCAGCTCCAACCCAGAGTATGACAGCCACTCCTTTGACTTCTTTCCCATGCCTCTCCCCCTAACCTATTTGGGGATTTAAAAACAAATGAAAGAAAGCATTATTTCAGTTTAAGGCATAGAAGTAAGTCACACAGAAATAAAGGAGGTTTTATTATCACATTTAGTGCCAAACATTACTAATAATTTATTTTTGTAATCTCTCAGGCCAATATTTGCAATGTGTATCTAAGACTGGAGGTAAAAATGTCCAGCTAGCGAGAAGGTCATTACTAGGAGAAAGAGAAAAAATGCCTAAGAGAACAGAACCTAGTGAGTGAACTGAGAGGGAGAAGAGTCCTTCCTGCTCCTCAGTGGTCTATAGAGCATTTGTCCTGGCTGCCCTGAAAGTGATTTAACATTAACCATGCTCTCCTGCAGGAGCACAGTGTGAGCTCAAGACAAAAAATCCCTTTTACACACTGAGGAATGGCACAGGCCAGCTTCTTGGGCGCTTTGCCTAAGAGGTTTGCTTTCAGCAAGGAGAGGGGGGCAAAAAACACAGCTCTCACAACAGCTTGCACAGTGACCAGCCTCCCTGCTTCTTGGCAGGCTTTCCCAGCTAACAGTTCCAGTGGGTGCCTTGAGCCCATTCAAGAATTCCACCTTAGAGGAAGTCATCTGATCGCTCAGCATTTGCGAATGCAACTGCTAAGCAACTGGTCTGGTAGCCACAGGGCCAGATCCCCCTTCCCTCTCTCTGATTCTGCACCCACAATCCTAGGGGCCTCTGTCACACTTGGAGTCAATAACATGGAAGGAACAGGAAAGCCGCGCCAAATTTTCTTCTGCAGCAGGAGGCCAGGCTCCAAGTGCAAAGGTGATTCCTCTTCTCCCACCCCAACTTCCCTGTCTCTGCTCCTGCCTGCAGGCAAGAGGGTTTGGTCAGCTCTCCTGGCTTACCTGGATGTGGCTTCCTCACTTCCCTTGGCAAGGCTCTCCCCCAAGGCCTGATCCTTGCTGCTGGGGTGGTAGGCAGTTAGCACAACTCCCTGGGAACTCGAGAGCCAGCTCATGGCGAGAGAAGGGGCATAGTTTTTCTAAGATCCTGACAGAGGGAAATGAAGTTCAGGCAACTTGCTCATTAGCAAGGGCCAGCTCCTCCCTGGTCAGGAGGCCAGCGATTCACGATGGAGGGGCGTGGCCTTCCCCGAGGGGCGTGGCCTCCCTGCAGGGCTTCCTGGCCTGCCTGCAGTTCAGCTGGTGACTCATGGCTGAAACAGCAGAGCCAGTCCCAGCTGCTGGGGTTGGGGTGTCTATGACGGCCCCTAACCCTAGAGGACCCGGGTCTGATAACACTCAGCTCATCCATACAAGTACGAGCCTTCTAGGCTTGGAAACAATGCCTGAGGGCATTGCCTGTTTTCCCTTCCCAGGCTCTGTTTTGTCTGATCATTCCAGCTGCTTCATGTAACATGAGTAAGGCATTCCTTAACCCTTTCTGGCACAGCGTCAACCTGAAGAACCAGTGAGCTGGTGACAGCCCTGTCCTCCCAGGCCACAATAAAGGCTTGGCTTCTTGCATCAGCTCTCACAAAAGGTTACTGTTTGCCCTGGAATGCCATCTTTCACAGAAGATCCAATGCTGTCATGGTTTGATCCAGGTGTCCCCCACAAACAAATGAATGTGTTCTGGGTAATTGATCCTCAGCTGATGGCAGTTTGGATTTTACAACCTCAATGGAGCTGTGTTGTTGGGGATGGGCTTCTGGGGTTATAAGCCAGCTTCCCCTTGCCAGTATTTGGCACAACTTCCTGCCGATGTTTTCAGTGCTGTGGTGGAGGTGATGTCCCCGTCTCTGCTCATGACATCATTTTCCTTGCCAGAATGGAGTCTCCCCTCCAGTCCATAAGCCAAATAAACCCACTCCTCCAAAAGCCACTTTTGTTTGGGTTCTTTCTGCGCAGCAACTAGAAAGGTGACTACAACAAATGCCAACCAGACCTCTTGTTTATCTGAACACTCTGTAATCCAACAGGACACTTATGCCCAGGCTCTGCAATATTATTCATTTAAAGAACAGGTGAAGCACCTTGACCAGCACTGGAGTTGAATTGTAGCATAACTCCATTTTTTCTTTTACACCCCAATGCTGTCGCTGTTTGGGTGATGAAAAGATAAACTCTAGTTTCCTACACAAGATCAATATTTCATCGTAGATGAAGGAGGGGTTCATAAGACCCCACACATGCATAGCAAACTGAAAACTATGTTTGCTGGGAAAGAAAATACTATGTCTTTAGTGGTGTGGCCCCTGGAGGATTACCCACTCTCCAGCAAATGACCTCCCACCCATGAATAAGCAGAGGGCCCTAATTTAAATCAAAAAGACAAGGCTTAAAAAATAGGATAAGGATATAATGGAAAGAAGGGTCTTAATGGGAGGGGGAAAAAGAGAAATGCATTGTATACATGTGGAGAAGTGGTTTGAAAGAGATCATGAAAATACAGGACAATTTTCTATGTTCTCTTTATCCGAAAGACACTTTCTTCCTTCTTCATTGTACCTAGCCATCTGAATTCAAAGTCCTTGTTGCTCTCTGTGATCTCTTGGTTTACCTATCGGCAATTCCTCAGATGCTTGCGATTTGGGCATGCATATTGTCATTATTTAAAACTGAGAAGCAGCTGGAGAGATGGTTCAGTGGTTAAGATGTTTGCCTGCAAATCCCAAGGACATGGGTTCCGTTCCCCAGTACCTAGGTAAAGCCATATGTACAAGGTGGCACGTGTGTCTGGAGATCGTTTGCAATAGCTAGAGGCCCTTCTCGTGTACCCATTCTCTCTCAGATAAACAAATATTTTAAAAACCTGAGAAGGGGTCTGGGGATATGGTTCAGTAGTTAAAGGTACTTACTAAAAAGCCTGCCAGATGAAGTACCCATGTGAAGCTAGATGCACAAAGTGTCATATGCATCTGGAGTTCATTTGCAGTGGCAAGAAGCCCTGGTGTGCCCTATTTTCTTTTCTTTTTTTTTTTTTTTTTTTTGGCTTTTCGAGGTAGGTCTCACTCTAGTCCAGGCTGACCTGGAATTCACTGTGTAGTCTCAGGGTGGCCTTGAACTCACAGCAATCCTCCTACCTCTGCCTCCCAAGTGCTGGGATTAAAGGTGTGCGCCACCACGCCTGGCTGATGTGCCCTATTTTCTCTCTTCTCTTTGCTCTTTCATAAATAAAATATTTTTTAGAAAAACAATTTATTAATGCTCTAAAAGTCTCTGCAGTTATTTTATTTGCTTTTCCTATTTTGACATTTTCATATATATAATCCATTTTTGATCCTATTCCTCTTGTTCTCTTGCATAGAGAACCCTCCACTGACACCCTTCTTCCCCATCACGCCATCTTATTTTCATGCCCTAGTTTTAACCCATTGAGATAAAAGAGGAGTGCCTGTATGCTCATGGGTGTAAGGTTATTTACTGTGGAATAGGCAACCTGCCAAAGGCTACATCTCAGATGAACCTCACCAGAGCACTCCCAGCAACCATCAGCTACTCTGGCAAGTCTGGGTTCTCAGGACAGCCTCATTGTTGCACAGGAAACCACAACTCTCTAAGTTCACAATAGCCATCCGATAGCTGTATCCAGAAGCCTGCTCTGCAGTCATTCTCCAACCCTTCTGATCCACACTTCCAAAGGTCTTTATCATGTCAGCTTTAAGCAGTCTTCCTTTCAATGGTTTACTCTATCTGCCTCCCTGGCCTTCACAATTAGATGCTCAATCACCCATCTCCCTTCTCCCCCTCTCCCCTAGAGTCGTCCTCTACTATCTCCTCCCTGTCCTCACTGCCTCAGCCACTGCTGGACCTATAATTCAGTATTGCCACCATTCTCACAACAGCCCCTTTAGATCATTTGTTCCCCCCTTCTCTATTAACTTCACATTCTCACTTGATCTACCCCAGGGCCACACCACCTCCATCAGGATGATGTCACTCCTTGCTTCAAATGCTTCCCTGGCTCCCTGGTGCTCACAGAGCCAATTCTAAAACTCAGAGAAGCAGCAGACATCCCACTCTCTCTCCCTTACCACACAAGGCTTTCAAACCCAACAATCTGTCACCCTTCCCTCAGATCACACTGTCATTCCTTTCTCTTCCATCCAGATCTAACTCCATTCGTCTACATACTAGGCCATCTGTGAATGTTGAATGAAGGAAAAAATTAGTGAATTCAAAAAATCCTTAAAAACTTAAAATTTTTATATGACTTTACTTCCATGCAGATAATAGTGCTATTGAAGTTCTCACCAGTTGTAGCAAAATGAAAAAAGAAAGAAAAAATACAGGAAGAGACTGTACAAAGGTAAGTAGATCAGAGCACATATATTTGTCTTTAATATCATTACGGAGAAATGATGTCAATGTTTTTTACATCCATCAATCATTTTTAATGTTTTAATGTGGCAGCTCTGAAATGCACCAATAAGGACATATATGTATATAGATAAAAATATAGCTGATATATAGATAGATGAGTGTGTGACATCTACATGTAATCCCTGTACTTTATCTTTTAGAAAATCTTTACTTCCCTCTTTTCCTCTCTACCCCACCTTTCATTTTGCTTTTCTTTTCCTTCCTAGGACTTCCCCTAGATCTTTGCTTCTCTTCTGTTTTCTCTCCTTCCTTCACGTTCAGTCTCTGAGAGCCATCCGAGGGCCACTACCAAGGTCCTGCCAACTCTCATGAGTCAATTCATGATAATGACAGATTTTGTCCACTAGTAGCCAAAACAATTAAGTCATATCTCCACCTAATTATATTCTCTTTGCTCATCTAATGCATTGGTCATAATATGCAGGTTGAACTGTAACTATTTCACAAGTTCAAAACAACATTTGGGTTCATAGTACTCATCCTGCTTAATTTCTTTGAGGCAGGAAATAAAGTGTGATGCAAACTGCTTCGCACAGCATCGTGCATAAAATTTGAATCCTACTACTTTCCCTTTCAAGTTCATGGACATCTGGGCTCCTCTTTCTTTCTTCCCACTAAGCTCTGTTGTTACTAGTCTGGGGATATTGCTTGGCATAGGCAGACAGACAGGTGGTGGGACTCTGCCTGCATCTTCGAGGCTTCAGATAAGTGGGTTAAAAATGGTTTCAGGCTTTTCTCATGTCCTCAGGGAAGCAAACCTAACCACCAATATGGTCCACTGAAAGGCTGTTCTAATTTTATAACCTAAACCCTGCCAACATAACCACAGTTCCCCCTTGTGCTCTGTCTACCTTTTTCACAGATCCATTTTACTAAAATAAAATAAAATGAACATACACGTTTAATCTTTCCCTCACCCATTTTAATCAAACACTGAGAAGCTTGTGTCCTTGAAGATGTTAATATTCTAAGCGATTAAGTGCATGCCAAACAGTTTCCTGTTATGAAACATCTTAGAAAGTAATTAACAACATCAAGACAGTTTAAACATGCATTTCATTCATTCTCTTTAAATGGGGTATGCTAGATGTCACAGGAAGGGAAAAGGAAGCTATAATTTATGCACTCAGATAAATTGTTAAAAACAGGTGGGAGAGAGTAAGTAATGCAGAGCCTGACAATTTGACAACCGTGTTCAAAAAGAATAGGAAAAAAATCTCAAGATTCAGTGCTACTAGTATGGAAGAGTTTAACTGCTCACATTTTGATGTGGGAACATTAGTAGTGTAGAATTATACTAGGAAGAAACCAAAATTGTAGTAAATTCTCTATATTTATTTTTTCATCAGTCTGTATCATTTAAATGAAATTAAGGAGAATTGTGCACTTCTTATCTCTACAGGGTGATCAAAAACCTATTCAGAGATACAAAGCCATGTGAAAAGTGATTGTTTAATTGACAACATGAACCTAGTTTATAGGATTATAACAAGAACTTGACCAGATTCTCACTTATAAGGACAACTGTTTACATAGGGGATAAAAGCTAGATTTAAAATATCATTCACTGATGAGGAAGGAGTGCTCTATAACCGCCCTCTCAGATTTTATCAGGCCTTCTTATGAAGAATTCCTGAAGACTTATATTCTAGCCAATTCTGTGCTGAGGAACTGTGGCTGAAAATCTTCTATATCCAGAATCTAAACCTTGCTTCTTACAAATGGCATTCATGACTCACTCTATCTAGGTCAATAAGGAATGAACCTTTTGCTTTTATCTGAACAGCTCCAAAAATATTTCTGCATCATTATCAGTTATTTTAACTGTCCCTCCAGGGGAAAAATATGTACAAGTCCTGCCTGGAATAATGTGTAACTGTTATTTCTAGAAGCTAATTTAGGACTTCTTGTCAAACATTTAGAAAAAAAAGAGAAATCAGTGTTCAGTTAAAGAGTTTATTCCCAGTAAACAATAATTGCTAATGTTTGTATGCTTACCCTTTTCCTAGACACTATCCAATGGCCTCTCGTTTAATCACATCACTATCCTTAAAGATATCTTTAGGATTATGCTTACTTTTCACCCCCAGCTAGGAGGCGGCAGCCAAACAGGGACTTATAAACCTGGGTTTCTGTGATCGCTGATTATAAAGGTTACAGCTGCCTTGGAATCGACACTGTTTCTTTCGTGAACAGAACCATATGGATAACCTGCAAAGTAAAAAGCAGATATCAAACCTGCAGTAGTTAAACAAATGCACTAAATGCACTTCTTTAGAGATTGCATTCAGGTCAGCAGAACACATTAGTTTCTTTCCTGGCACATTGAATCTTGTCTTTTATGACAAAGTAAGTACTGCGGTAGTTGTGGCTACAGTTACGGATGATGGCTGATATCCTGGCAGGAGACAAACCACCCCTAGCCTTCACACGGGGCCCAAATGAAACCTACAAGAAAGTGATGAGGCAAACAGGGGACCAATCACCACAGCAATTCTGGGAACCCACAAAAAATCAATGGAGACAGACACCAATGATACCCAACACAACCCAGGGCAAAGGTCCAGAAATACTTAAGATCTCAACAACAAAGCAGACTCAAAACTCACCCATTATGACTCAGGGAACTGAGCAGAAGAGGGGGCAGAAAGAATGTAAGGGCCATGGTGGGGGAGAATATCCAGAGACATTGCCTCCCTCAGCAACAATACACAAGGTGGAAGGAAAAAAAAAAAACAACAATGAAAACTGACTACCTCTGGTGCAGTTCATACCCCTATCCAGAAAGATCCAGAATGCACACCAAGGAAGTAGCCCAGTAGATAGGGGACAGAGAGGAGGGAAATGGGGACATATTCACAAGATTTGCAAATATAATGTATAAACTTAACTCATAATAAAGATCTTTTTTGGTTTTTTGAGGTAGGGTCTCGCTCTAGTCCAGGCTGACCTGGAATTCACTCTGTAGTCTCAAGGTGGCCTCGAACTCACGGTGATCCTCCTCCCTCTGCCTCCTAAGTGCTGGGATTAAAGGCATGTGCCACCATGCCCAGCATAATAAAGATATTATTAAAAAAGAAAAGAAAAAAAGTTCTCCTTAAATAATATACTAACACCAAAACAGCTTATACTCTTGATATATGTTCTTAACATACATAACAAAGGTTATTTTCCTTTATTCTTTAACAACTTGTATATCTGGTTTGTCACCAAAGCTCAGAGAACACAACCATACTCATGAGGACCTTGGTCTTCTGAAATTTTCAGAGACTCAAAATTATAGGGCTGAAGGTATGTAAAAGTTCTTTGCATCCATTCCAGACTCCTTTTATAGAAGCTGCTGCCATGGAAGAAAAGGTTATGAAATAGCAGGGCAAATAATTACAGAGCCAGTATGAGAGGCCCAAAAAGATGTCACAGCATAGCATCAAGATACATCATTGCAGCAGAAACTACTCAAGTTCAGAAACTGTTTCAATTGGCTCAGGCAAAAAAATCTCCTCTAAAAACTTACAGCAAACACTCAAGAACTACTCTTGAATAATGTCTTTATAATACCTATGCCACCCCCAACTCCTGAAAAGACATTCACAAGGTTGCCTACAATTCAAGCAGTAAAAATAAATAATAAAATTGAATTTCATAAGATTAAATATATTTTCCTTCAGATTGTATACCCAGTAACCATATTTCACCTTCGTAGTTTTCTTTAAAAGTTTCTAAGATATACCTTAGATATATATAAATCTGTTCCACAATAGCAAAATTATACTTTAATATCAGATATGTCATATATCAATAGGAAAGAATTAATCAGCAACAGTAAGCATAATAAAATTCCATCATCCTTCAGGCCGTCAACCTAAGCATGTCACAGAACCTTTTACACATACACAGAATACTCTGGAACACTGTAGACTAGATGGAAGCCTTGGTGTAGTGCAGGTAGATTATTCTGAGTTTTCACACACACACACAAATACAAAGAGAGAGAGAGAGAAACAGACAGACAGACAGACAGACATTATAACATATTGCCTCTTCCACTTAAACAGAATCTGCCTCTAAAATTGTTCCAGAAGGTTCCAAGTCTTTGAGTTTAGATCTCACACTGTGATGTTCTGAGAAATTTATCTCACTGTAAATTATCAAGGATTCAAATCAAGGAAGCTACATTTTTTTGTCACCAAATGAAATATATTTCAGAATTCTCCCTACTGTTATGTCTGCCCAGCTTAAAAGTAATATTTGCCTTAACCTTTCACAGGCCATCAAAATGAAGACATGGTGAGAAAAATGAATATACCACGTGGAGAAAACAAAGTGGAATGGGCCAAGCCTTCTACAATTCCATTTCTTTCAAGAGACTGCCTTTACGTTATTCTATGCAGCCTATTGGGAAAACTTATGTATTATAGGAATATAAAAAGAAATTCAGTAGAGTCGCCATCAAATGGTTTTTCAAAAGGCTTTTTCAAAGATTTCAGTCCAGAGCAAAAATTCTACCACCACTATGTCAATGAGAGATGTAAAATGAGCCCATCTAAGAGTCCTCTGTAATACAAGGGCAGGACTAGGTACCAGCAATGGCCTCCCTGGGGTGCTCTGATGGAGATTAGCAGGCCTGCCTCAAAAAATACCCCAGTTAATTCCCTGTTAGTCTATGGTTCCATTAAAGTCACATATGGGTCACATTAAGAGACACTGGTTGGAACAGCTTTCAAATTCGGCCAATTTTCCACTTAGTAAGGGGGAGCCCTTGTCTGGAACTTGGGATTCAGGACGATAGACACCGGATCCCATACTCTTGGGCTCCCAAGACAAGATGCACTCTGGGACCGATTGACAGGGAGGCTACTAAAAATAGAATCTAGGTAATCCAGAATTGTGTATATTTGTTAACCTACACTGATCTCACTCTCCGATGGAGATTGTGCTTGTATTTTTCAGGATGCAGAGAGAGACCTGGGGCCCATCTAACCCTACCAGCCGACCGTAGGCCGATAGCTGAGATTCTGGCAAGAGAGGAGCCACCACAGTCATACCATGGAGGATCCATATGGAACCCCACGGAGAATGATGGGAGGAATGAGGGACCCACAGCCATTCAATCAACACAGGATAAGCCAGTGAGACAGAAACCAACAATCTTTGACACAAAGACCCCTAAGCTCACAACCTTAAAGAAGCCTTAATACTCATCCACCATGACTCAGGGAATTATGCGGAAGAGGGGGCAGAAATATTGTGAGAGCCGTGGTGGGGGAGACTATCCAGAGGCATGGCACCCTTCAGTAACAACACACTTGGGC
>PVHP010030275.1:0-21771 GCA_004024765.1 Zapus hudsonius
CAACTGACTTGGGCCAGGAAGACCGGGATGAGTACTAAGATATACAGGATCCCTTGCCACAAGGACTAATACAGACAGCCCATGAAGGAGGATATACAACTGATCAGGGATGGGGAGGGGGGGAATTGGGGAAGTCGGGATAACAACGCATGGTTTGCCCACTAAATAATGTAACTCATTATGGACAATAAATATTAAAAAAAAAAGAAATAGTGGGTCATCACTAACTGCCTAGGGGAACCTGAATAACCTAGCCTTTCACAATCAGGGGTAACCTTCCTTCAGCAGCTCCCCTTAAGAGGTGGTCCAGCCTAGAAAAAACTTTAGCTTCCATCATATTTTGCCAATTTACCTGAACAAGGACAAGAAAATAATGATTTGGTAAAAGCTTAACCAAACAACCAAGACTCGACATCCATTTTGCAAAGAGGCCGTTGCCTGACCCACCTCTCAAAACCACAAGCCTAGTGCCCCAGAAACATTCTTTTCCAAGTAGGGTCTCTATTGTCCCTTTATCCATATACATTGTTTCCCTCCTATCTTCCACCAGCCATGAAAACTAGCAGGGGAAGGTTCCAGTGGGTGAGGAGCCCCTGTGGCTTCCCTCAGGCTCATTTTCCACAGCACATCCGAGCCTGCAGTATACTTTGCAAGAATAAGTTGGCTGGAGATCTAACCCACTGTGAGAGGCCACCACTGAGACAGCACTTCAGACTAGTAAAGACAGAGGCTTCCTGCAGCACAGATCCGGTGTGTCCTTGCACACACATGCATGCACACACAGCAGTGTGCCCCGGGGATCCTCATGGAGAACAGATGTCACTGCCCTCTGTGCCAGCCACATGTCATGCATGACATGTTCTTCTTTTCAATTCCTGATGACTATGGTTTCCTTTCTTCCCCTCCCTTTTTCCCACACCCCCTTTCCCCACTCCTTATACCCTCTGCATGTATAAATTCTCTTCTGATTCATACCGGGAAAGCCTCATATTTTTATTGTTATTATTTTTGTAAACATTTGATGTTTCCAATTCGGGAAAAAAATTAAAAGAAAAGAAGAGAGAGAGAGAGAGAGAGAGAGAGAGAGAGAGAGAGAGAGAGAGAGAGAGAGAGAGAGAGAGAGAGAGAGAGAAACCACCACAACTCCGAAAGAAAACATGTTCTAACCCAGGAATGTACAATGCTACATGCATGGGAAGAATCTTCCCACCTCCCCAAGTTTAGCTACAGAACCCAGGACTCCACATTCCATCACACATAAAACAAATCTGCCCAGCTTGCTTTTGCATAAACCTCATGGGATTTCACAATGTCAAAGTGTATTGCTCCCTTCCCAGTGGTGAAGATGTGCGAGATGGTATAGCCTCATTCCCAATTTATACCATGGTAATAAAACTATAATCAGTCATTTGGGCACATTTACTAAATCCCTCCCTTAATATTTTCCAAGTGCATGCCATGGGTTGTCATTACAATGCAATACTCCTAATGCAGTCTATGCATTAGAGATTTAAAAAAAATCTCTGGTCATTATCCAAGAAGTAAGAATATAAAGATATAAATCAAGTCATATGGAGACAGTCAGTAAAGCACATAACTCACCCCAGTCATTTGGAGGGTAGCTGTTTGGATTTAAAGGACAGAGGAAGTATATAGAAATTCAAAGATGTGATAGGAAATTGCGTGAGAAGTAGTCAATTTCTGTTAAATGCTGCAAAGCAAATAATCCACAGACATTAATGTCTTATTCACAAAATGTATTTCTTGCTCATACCTTCACGTGTTGCCTAACTGTTTTGCTGAGGGCTGTGTGGAGGTGTACTCTAAGTGTCTCTTCCTCAAGGGCCCAGGTAGGGAGCTTTAAGGTCAGAAAATTCTTGTTCTGTGATGTCCTGGCCAGGAAAGGGAGAACTGAAGTATGCCAACACATCTAAAACCTCTTGTCATGTACAGCTTATGACATACCATCTATTTCCATTACTGAATGCAATCTACATGGCTAAGTCTAAAGAGAGTAGGAAGAGGAATTTCTGTGCTCATAGGGAAGTCACAACGAAGACAGGGAGAGTGGATGGAAGAGTGGGCCAACCCTAGTCAGCCTTTCTTGTCAGAATCATTTGTTATACTTCAGTTCTCTGCAATGTATCCCAAGTCATTGTAGAAGTTGGGGCATCCAATTGTAGTATCAGGTTTAGAGTCTAGAATCAAATGATTTATATTGGGTTGCAACACCGGTCTCTTAATCGGGAGCCCTGCATTGTAAATTTACAAACTATCTTTCACTCACCCCAGGTACAAAGTAGAGCAGAAACAAGACAGCAGCAATAAACATTTCCATTCAGGGAGAATAATGAGTGTCGTGTAAAACTCACTGATCCATAGCAATTCTGAAATGCTGTGGAGCAAAAGTTGCAAAAACTTTGGTTTCAGAGTAGGGAGTGTATCATCTGTAGTAACTTGTGATTACTCTCATGGGGTAACTTCCACTTGAGTATTCTTCATTGTTCTTGGCTCCTGTCTCTGCTGTCTTGGAAGTACCCCTTCCCCTCATCCTCTTCGGTCATATAAAGGGAGCTTTGGTGAAATTCCTTTTGTGGAGAATCTTTCTGCTTTCTCCTGGTTTAAAACAGGGAGCCCAAAATTCATTTTACCTTATTCAACAGCGTCTCCTTTTCAATTCACACTGATGAGATTTTGGCAACTCAACCCTCATGAGCTTTATGATTTTGCATATATTCAATTCCAGTCAAACTCATGTGCCTTCAGTTGAGCTCCCAAGTCTTTGAAAGACAAGCCTCTATAGATTTAACTACAGTTCTCCTGAGCTTCTCCTGGAGAAAGTTTTAGCATCTCTTCTAGGAGCTGCAAAGATCTCCGAGGTACCAACTTAATCTGATTAAAAGTCACAGTAGGGCTGGAGAGATGGCTTAGCAGATGAGGCTCTTGCCTGCAAAGTCCAAGAACCCAGCCTTGACTCCCTAGTACCCAGCTGGAGCCAGAGCGCAAGCTTATGTGTCTAGAGTTCATTCATTTGCAGTGGCTAGAGGCTCTGGCACACCTATTCTCTCTCTCTTTCTCTCTTTCTCTCTCTCTTTCTCTTTCTCTCTCTGCTAAATAGATATTTTTAAAGTCATAACAGATGGTGTAAGGATCTACATTTGTGCTTCCCCTCCCCCCTCGTGTTCTTCACTTTGGTCTTAGATGGCCTTTCTACCAAAACTTGACAGTTGGCCCTCTATAACCACAAATTCCCTATCACTGGATTCAACTGTCTAGACTGAAAACATTCTGAGAAAAACTGCATCTCTACTATATATGCACAGTTTTCTTTTCCTGATTCTCTAAATAATACAGTATAACAACTATTTACAGATTACTTGTATTTTATTAGGCAGTATAAGTAATCTGGAGATGTTTTAAAGAATAAAAGAAAATGTACACAAGTTATACACAAATACTTCATCATTTTTAACATTTATTTATTTGAGAGGGAGGGAGAAAGAGAAAGAGAAAAAGAGCGAGAGTAAGTATGGGTATACCAGGGCCTCCTGCCCCTCAAACAAACTCCAGACACATGGGTCACTTTGTGCGTCTGGCTGCATGTGGGTACTGGGGATCAAAGCAAAGTAGTCAGGTTTTGCAATCAGGTACTCTCAACCACCAGCCACCTCTCCAGACCCTGCATGGATATTTCCATTAGTGAATTGAGACTTGGCATCTAAAGGCATCCTGTAGCCAGTCCCACAGGTCCTGGGGATGACTGCAAGCAAATTTATCTTTTGCTAACTGTAGCTGAGAAAGTTTTCTTTTCAGTACTCCCAGTCATAGTTTCTACTACTTGATATTCCATATCAGTTCTGCTGGCCAAGAGGCAACCTTGTCTGAATTCATCTCTTCTTGAAATACTTGATCAAATGAAGAACATAACTCCCCACTAATCCTGGAGTAATATTCTTCATTACAGGCTACATAAAGCCAATAGGATATTAATATATATATATATATATATATATATATATATATATTGAACTATTAAGTTTCAACAGTTGATAATATTATTTTTTCATAAGTGCCTGTTGGAAATATTTTATCAAATGGTTTGCTGCTACATAAATGAGGGAACTCGTTTTTCTAGGCTCCTAAACCAACTCCTTGTTTCTTGTTATTCAATTTGAGATTCAAGCTGTATGTTTGAGTTTTCGTTATGGTAGCATCTCACTTCTAATACTATTCTATTAGTGACTAAAACCCAAAAATGCCAGTGACATATCCCAGGAAATATTGAGTCTGCTCAGTGCAGTTGATCTTGAGGTACATGAAAAGTATGGAATGACCCAGGGTTGAAGAGGCAGATCAATAAGGTTCTTGTAGGCAAAGCTGAAGAGGATGTGTAGCTGTACAGATCCAATGAGGACTCACAGACAGGAGAATGTGTATTAACCAGGAGCGGATGTGGCCATAAGTTAACCCTGAAGCTGGCAGACATTTAATGTAACAAAGGTTTTCTGTCTTACTTCAGTCAAGTCCGGTGTTACTCATCCCTTCCATCTGACTCTTCCACCCTCTCCATGGTTCCCTCGAAACAGAACAAAAGAAATGCAGTAACTCTGAGATCTATGGAGAAAAAGTAATCCATGATCTCTTTATCTTCCTAATTACCAGAGCACGGTCACCAGGATAAGTGAGAAAAGGAAACAAGGGGACACACAGCTATGTGGTGAGCATTCAGTATCTCTGCCAGAGAGGAGATTGTAGGGTTGGTGCTTTCACAATGGATCATGGTATCACATTCAGACCATGGAAGTCTGAACCTTGCCATCTCCTGAATGGATGGAATGGCAGTAATCACCAAGGAAGTGGGAAGGGAAGAGAGAAAAGATACCAACATAAAACTGTTTCTGAGTAGAATGGCGCATGTCTGGTTGTTGGGTGTGCTGATGAGAAGAGAAGATAGGGTGGATAGGCATGGTGGTGGATTGTAACACCATGGCCTCACCTGTCACATGCATATATCATAGATCTGAAATGAGCCCAGGCATCATTTCATCAACACCAACACATATTGCTTCAAGATCTGCTATGGGGAACCAACAGACCTAGCTCCTGTCTATTCAGGTGGGGATGTGTGCTTTTTGTTTTTGAATGTCCAGAGAGATCCCCTTCTAGAGGATGGGACACATTTAGTTATCTATATTTTACAACCTAATTGAGAATTTAATATTGAACACTCCATAAATTGTAAACACATTTGGCTAAGTGGTTCTCATTTTGTTTGGTTGTACTCACTGGATAGTCTTAGTTAAATTCTTTATGCATTAAATGTGGAATATTGCAGTTGATAGTTAGAATTAGGACTTTATTTTCAAGTTACAGAAACCAAGTAGTAAATTGAATATGCATTATGCAAATGTGATAGACTCTGAACAAACAGAAATGAAACCTGCTCCTCCAAGTCCTCTCGCTTGCTCTTGGGAATCTTCAAATGTTTAAGTTTAATTTTCATCTCTATTGCTCTTACCCCAAGCGACCTTGGGGCATGGCCCTTTGTCTCATTTTTCCCCATCAGTGGAATATGGATAATCATATTAATCTGCCTCACTAGGCGATGCAAGGACTAATTAAAAATGAGATTAGATTCAACTGAAGTCTTTCTAATGTGGGAAATATTAAACTTATTGGTACATTTCTGAAATGCTGCTTGATTTCTGGAAAAGATCTCTATCTGTGGAGCCACCTGTGACCCTCAAGCACACTGTAGCTAAAATATGAGTGCCTACAGTCTGCCCATGATGACCACGCCTCCCCAGCCCTGGCTTCATCCCTGTATGCCTGATGGACAGACCTATCTGGAAGAACCTAGGAACTGAGCAGCAGGAGACAAGAGCTTATTTTGGTTGTCGCTTTGCTTCCTGCAGGCCTTCCTTGGACTTTCTCTAGCTCCCTCCTTGATGGGAATGCTGGGAATTTTGGTGGGGTTTGATAACAAATAAATGCCTAAATTGAAAAATGTATTAAATAACTTATGCTTTTGCCTGTGTTCACTCTCTTCAGGTTACTTACACACACACACACACACACACACACACACACACACACAAACGCATGCACGCACGCACATTACATTGCTCGTTAGCATTGAAGTTTCCTACTTTGTGTAATCAGTATGCGTCTCCACTAGGTCATTCTGGGAGTGGTATTCATGTTCTTATTTCTCCCCCAAATAGTCATCTTATCAATATGGCCCATTTTATCTTTATTTAGCTGCAGACACCTTTTATTCATGGGCCCCTAGTGTGCCAGCTGCTTCCCACAGTAGGAGGAGGAGAAGATGCAGATGGTCTTGTGGGGCTCTGATGGTCCTTGAGTGTGCAGCCCAGCATGGAAATGGGATAGATAAGGACAATAGAGTGACCAAGGACTACAGACAAGTGGCACCTTACTGCTGAACCTCCACTTTCAGCAGCGGTGCATAGGAGGTCATGATTGATCTAAGGAAACACTCACTGAGGAGTTTTCTAATCTTGATATACATTCTATATTGTCATTCTGTCCCATTGTCAGATAAAGTAAATGGTAGGATTGTGGAATTGCAAATCATAGTTCAGAGACTGAAGAACAATTAGGTTGTCTAGTAGCTTCCTCTTGGAGGGCTACACAGTCCACCTTCACAGTCAGGGAACTGTCAGTACTCCATTTCTGGAATCATTAGAAACAACAAAAAACACTTCCGGTCATATGTTATACAGCAATTAATATCTGATATTATTGTATGCCAGATGCATATGATAAGAAATTGTTATTAATATTACCATTCCTGTTCAATGATGAGGACATGGATGGCCATGTCATTAGCTTCCGAAAGCTTCATAGCTAACAGATTTGAGACCAGTAATGAACCCAGGCATTCTGGGCCCGGAGTCCATGTTCTTAAAATGGTAGGGAAGTTAAAACCAGGGAAACAAATATGTGATGCATAAACTCAGATCAAGAAGCTTTTAGAAAATTAAGAGATGAGTATGGAGTGCTGACTACCTGTTGGTTTACCTCCCTGGGCTTTGTAAACTCAAAACCAGAGGAAGAGGAGGTGTGCCAATAACTCTGCTTAGCAGAAATTGGAGACTAGAGAACATGTTGGGAAACAGATGCGGCTGATCAGTGGATGAGTGGATAAGATACACAGACAAGCATCCCGTAGATAAAGGGAATGTAAACAAGACACTTGCACAGAGAATAGGTTCCATATGGGTGAAAGTGAGACTGCCTAGACCCACCAGTTAACAGAGAACAGAGCAGCCGGCTGACAACCCAGGCTGGCGTGACAGGTTGACGATGAGAACCACAGTAATCAGCCACACAAATTGAATTGTCCATAGAAACAAGAACTTCAAAACTAGACAGGGGCTTAAAGAAACAAGAGTGTTGGCAAGAAAATATGCTAGAATAAACATGGCCCATCTCTTTTACAGTGCCTCCATCAACTGGACCTGGCTATTCCTGGGGTGATAAAGTAATTGTGTCTAAGTTGTGGAGAAAGCTTTACAGAATTGGGCAGCCCAGAAAAAGTGCTGGAACCTTCTAGATCTGTGTTTGCATGGGAACGTAAAACATACAGCTTCTCATTTGTCAGTGAGGACAGGGTTTGTTGCCTGATTATGATCTGAACCCCATGACTCAGTCCTTAGACTGTGGCAAAGATTCTCCATGGGCTTTCAGTGAGCAAATTATTTAAGAAAAACATACCATGATCTGAAAAGTCAAAACGTTATGAACCTTTATCTTCACCAATCTTTTCCCCAAATATAAGCCTTCACCCCTCACTGGTTGTTGACAACAGCCCATCATCACAGCATTTCTGCCTGCCCTGGTCTATTCCACAGCTTTTCCTAGTTCATACATCGTGACATGAATTTTCCCCTGCTCTGTGTCCCTCTGTTCTTTCCTGAACATTCTACTGTGATCCTAGCTATAAAACAAAATTTTTGTCATTATTTTCTGCCCTAAAATTTGAAAAGAAAAAAAGCAAGAAAACCCCTTTGTTGTTCCCTATTGTCTTCAGGATATGGACCAAATTCCTCTGGATGGAAATTCTGACATGTTTCCAGGATTGTATCATTAATACTTCAAGAAGAAAACCACAGATCCATCTTTTCTTTTTCCATCTCAAACCTTGGCTGATATTTGGCCTTCCTGCTGGGATTATTCTTCTTAGTTCTTTATCCAAATTCTATTCACCCTTCAAAGATTAAGTCTAATCCCATTTACTCCATAAATGCACCATCCCTCCCTTTCTGACCTTCCATAGTTCTTATTAGTGATGCTATTAATTTCCGTGGGAGTTTTACTCATTTGCTTCTCATTTCTTCTCTGTTACCTCCAATGCTTCTCAGAGTCAGCCTTATTCAGTGCTCAAGCCACAAAAGCCTTTTAAGGCACACGCAGCATCTACTGTGACACACTGCATCTTTAGAGAGAAGATAGGCTAGGATTCTAGCTGGTAGTGTCATGCCTGGTTCATAGACCACCTCTTGCCATTAAATACAGCATAGGAGACGTTCATGGATTTCTGTTACACTCACTTTTCTTAAGATAGAAGGTAGCTTTCTCATACCCATGTCCTCAATGAGGACCGTAAGTGCTGATGACTGAGCTTTATGCTAGTGTAAGGAACATAGAACAGAAAGCTGAGGGTAACGCAGGGGAGATCACTTGTCTTGCCCAGGGTCCTGCATTTGATCCCCAGTACTAAAAGAGGCAGATAAGAAGGACAGGGAGGAGGAGGAGGAGAAAGGAGAGCAACACAGAGGTTTCTCTGCCTCTTTGATCACTACAGAACTGGAACCTCTTGTTTTCAAATCCTTCATTTCTGATCCTGAGACATAGTGGGCTCTAATTTGCTACAGAGGGGGCAAAAAAGCCCCCAAATAAACAGCTGTGAAGTTGTCGCCTTTTTGATGAACGAATCCAAATGCTGCCAGACTGTGTCAGGAGACCTTGTAGGCACCTTCTCATTCCTACTGAGAAACCAGAAAATCAGGAGAATAAACAGCCTGTGGGTTTGGTGGATTACAAAGGGAGAAGTTTGCAGCCCTATTCAGAGGCCCTAAAACCACACATGGACCAGAGATGCACTGTAGACCGCAATACTAGACTCCAAGCCAGGCTTTGTGGTGCAGGCTTAGGAGATAGCCAGGATGTTTTTCTATTCGAGTTTTCCATCGTTTTCTCTTTTGTCACCTGGGGAATTCCCCTCTTTTCTTGAGATCCCAGCTGTGAAACTGTGAGAATACTGTTAAATTTTATTCAGCATATTTAAATGGTCTCTAGGAATAATGTTCAGATGGTGTATTCTTCTACTTCCTATGTTCAGAAATTGGTGCATACCAGTCCTCGCCTCTGTGCCCAGTAGAAGTATATAAATATGCACATATAAGTTATGTGCTTCTTATAAACCAGCATGCCTAAGAAATTTGCTAGCTGTGGAGAAATAGTGAAAAGGAGGGATCTGGTCTTAAATTGGTTAAGGAAATGTAGTTAGCCTCCTACTTCAAAATAGATCAGTCATATTCATTTATTTGTTAAGGAAATATTGTGCCTGGCACTAACTCATGGCTCCGACCAGAAAACTTATTAGATCCTGAGCCTTTGATAATACATTTAGGGTGAAGGGATGCAGTTTAATAATATATATGGATAAAACATGCCATAGTAACTCAGAGGCAGGAAGAACTCTGGGATTCAGCAAGCCAGACAAGATTTTTCTAGAGGAGTTTGTAGCTAAGAAACGATTCCTACAAAATCCATTTAAAGATATCTATTTTAATTTTACATTTTCCATGGTTGTGATAACATTGGAACTTTCCAATCCCGAAGGGTGAGTGCTGGAGAAGTTGAGTAGCTCCATTTCTTCCTCTGTCTGGATGACTGCACTGAGGGGCAGCACTCTAAGGCCCACAGATCAATGTCCCTGTGTCCCAGGCATCTGTAGCTGTGACTGTAGAACATGGTTGCTTTCTCCTGGGAATAGCCTTAGCCAGGAGGCACAGGTCTACCCATCCCTGAGCCTCAGAGAACTAGAGTGTTGGGCAGCTTATCTGGGATACTACTGAGCTCGAAACAGAGGGGAAAAAAGAGGCAAGATTGTGAGTGCCCAAAGGAATTGAAATTATGTGTACAATAGTCTTTGTCTCTGTGTTGGGTGGTTGGATTCATTTTGGATCACTGTCTCCATGCCTCAGTCCCTATTGTACAGACAGCAAAGGAAATTAAGTTATTTTTCATTCTCAATAAACTGAAAGACTAATTAAATCACCTGAGAGTAGAAGAGAGAGGAGGGAGGGAGAGAGAGAGAGAGAGAGAGAGAGAGAGAGAGAGAGAGAGAGAGAGAGAGAGAGAGAGAGAACAGGTGATCCAGATTGCTATGAACTAGCCTTGAAAACAAGACAATTCACGTGTGTGTGTGTGTGTGTGTGTGTGTGTGTGTGTGTGTGTGTGTGAACAAGCAAGAGGACAACCTCAAGTATTGTTCCTCAGGCACTGCCCACCTTTTTTTGAGACAATGCTCTCATTGGTTTGGGACTTATCAATTAAGATTGACTGGCCAGCAAGCCCCAGAATCTGTCTCCACCTCCCCAGTTCTGGGATTGCAAGTGTGCACTACCACACCTGGTATATTTTCTACATGGGTTCTGATTATTAAACTCAGGTCATCATGCTTGCACAGCAAGTATTTTACTGACTGAGCTGTCTCTTCAGAACAAAAGTTCACTTTTGAAGGTTTCATTTCATTTTTGGAAGGAAAAGATTTTGTACTTAATAGTCATCAAGTCTCCACCTATGTCTTCAATTTCATGTGTGATCCTTAAAAAAAAAAAAAAACCAGCTTTCTTTACCATACTGATTTCATTTCCTTTGAACGTGTGCCCAGCATTGGAGTACTGGATTGTCTCTTAGCTTCAGGAACCTTCATGCTGTTTTGCATAATGGCTTCATGAATTCATATTCCCACCAATAGTAATCAAGGGTTGGTTCCTTTACTCCGGATCACTGCCAGCACTTGCCTTTCATCTTACAGATGAGCAAGTAGAGTTCTGGTAAGCATCCCTGAAGGATTCAAAGGCCTTCCAAGTACTGCCTCTGAGATCCTAAAGTTGTAGCAGAGGTCCTGTTTTTATGTTCTTTGAAGTCCTTTGGTGTGAAACCCCATTTCTGTGGACACAGTGGGCAAAATCATGATTTCTTGGTTTTATGCTGTTATAACCCATTTCTCAAGACTGGGTAATTTATAATGAACATTTCCAAGGCTGGGAAGTCTATGTTGAAGATACTATTTATGGTAGAAGGACAGCAGAGGGAAAAGGGAGAGAAGGTGGGAAGGAGATAGGAGGGAGAAGAGAACAGGAAGAGCAGGAGAAAGGATAAGTCAATCTGTCTTTTTATGAGGAACTTTCTCCTGAGAGACTGACAATCCATTTCTGAGGGCAGATACCACATGGCCTGGTCACCTCTTCAGTATCATATCTTAATGTTGTCCCAATGGTAATTCCATTTCATTGTGAATTTGGGAGTACTAGGACACTCTAGCCACAACACATGGGGTGAGTAGGTTGAACATTAGACACCATTTCATCATTTGTGAAAGAGCCAGAGGAAAAGGTAACTCGGTGCACAGATACATCTCTGTGTTCACAGAGGTTCCTTCTGCTGTGAAGGCCCCATTGGATGCCTCATCATAGCTGCTTTGGGAAGGGGCTTCTTTGAAGCTCAGCGAAACCTTATCAATACCAACAAATGGATGCAGTCTGATTTCTCACTTGTATAACTGGGAAGTTTGTTCAGACATTATATGAGAGAGAGAGAGAAAGAGAGGGAGAGAGAGAATAGTGCTTGCCATCAGGCAAAACTGATTAATGCCATCTCTGTTCTAAATACTCCATGGAATAGACCAGAATTTTCTGCCCCTATATGAGGAGAAAGACCCTTCTGGCTGAGGTCCCAGCTGCAGCTTAGCAGAGCAAGGGGATGGAAGTTTAAAATGCATTCTGGTGGTAGGAGTGATGTCCAGGGTCTCCTATCTTCAGTTTTTGAGGCTAAAAATCTCCTTTCCATTCAGTCTTAAGATGCTTCAAACTTTGGATCAATTAGTCATTTCTTCTTTCCTCCTTTTTCCATTGTGGCTTTGGATTCAACTGTCAGGCTTCCCAGACTCATGTTGCCATAGGAGACTCTATTTGTTGAGGGTGGAGTGGTTGTTTTTGGCAGGTGGGGGGAGGAGCAATTAATTCTAATAGGTATATAGTATATTAAGCACTTGAATCTTTCCAGAATTTTCTCTGTATTTTTGACCCTCTTTTTTATAAATTTCATTTTTTCCCTAAGATATTTTTAGAGTAGAAAAGAAACAACTTCTAGAAATCACTTGGGGTCATAGTCTAGAGGGACCTAAACAGGATAGCCTACGCAGTGACTACTTTTCTCTATATGACTTCCCTGGGCTTCTTGAGATGCAAAGCCAGCCTTGGTGAAAACCTAAAATAACAGGTATCCAGGGTTCTTCTTCCTTCCTTCTCTTTCCCTCTCTATTTCTCTTTTTTCCCTTCCTTTCTTCCTTCCTTCCTTTCTCCCATTCTTCTTTTCTTTCTCTCTGTGTATGACTTGCACATTTGTGTGTGTTCAAGTGTGAAAGGGCACACACATCATGACAGGCATGTACAGGACAAATCCAGGTGTCGTTCTCCACCTTTCACTATGTTTGAGGCAGGGTCTCTTGCTTACCACCTCATTCAAACGGCTAGCTAGCCTGCGAGAGTCTCCTGTCTCAGCCTCCCTTCTTGATGTGAGCACACTGGGATTACAAATGTCAGTGCTATAGCATCCATCTGTCTTTTTCATGGGCTCTGGGGATTCAAACTAAGGTACTCATGCTTATGTGATGAGCTTTTTATCCATTGAGCCAACTCCCAGGGAACGCATTCAAGTTTCTTCATTGAGCCCACTCAGAAGTGTAAGCTGTTCTGAAGGAGATATCTTCAGGCTTACAATGAATCTTCCACGACAAAGAAAATGCACATATGTAAGAGAAGCATTGTTGGAGATCTTTGTTTTTTTATAGACAATTATATGGACAAGAAAAAGGGAACTGATTAAGTTTGGGCAATGTTGGAGGCAAAGTAACACGTAGTATTAGATGAGCAAATCTACTTTGAGCACTTGAAAAAGAACAAGGCAACTCTGCTGGTTTTATGAAAGTGTCTGGTCCTCCACGATCCTCCTTAGGTACTGAGGAGGCCTGACTCATATATCTCAACTCTGATGACTCAGCTGCAGTCTTGATCATGTCCTGATCTGTAGTCATTCCAAGTTCTCTGGAGCCAATAACTATCTCTAGTGTAAAAGACAGATGCTCATCTCGGAATCTTTGCCTTTTATCCCTGTGAGGCCTGTGTTGAAAGTGCAATTCATTTTCCCTTCCTGTTCTCAACTGACATTGCTGTGCAGCTGTGCAACAGCTGCTGAGTTCCACCCACAAGTAGCAGCTTTTCAGTGGTTGGCAAATTGGCACACATCTGGAATGAGATGTTCAAATGACCTCAGGACCCCATAGAATAAATCAAAACATTGAAGTCATACCTTGGATGCAATCCGGACATAACTCAGTGAGTGAACATTATTTCATGGCTGGTTTTGAACTGAGTGATCAATGTCATCAAAGCGCAGTGGACCGGGGAATAGTCCTTCTATTTGGCATCTAACAAGGGTGTGGGAGAGGAAGCCATTTGAACATGTGAATTAAAAGGTGACCTCAGAACTCTAGAGTTTTGTGACCCAAAGGACTTGAATACACGATGTTTCCTGAGGCTCAGCATTTGGACATAAACTTGTGATGGTGAGCCAGGGTTCTGAAGCAGGTGGGCTGGCTGATATGCCTTTCAGAATGCTGTGGAAACGTGCTTTCCTCCAGAGGTAGCTCTCTAGAGAAGCAATGTATTGGTCTGCTGAGCTATTTTTTTAACCACTTGGTGGTGTTCTTATCACATATTCCCTTTTGGGGTGAAACACTCCATTAACTCTGGTTTAGTCTGGGCCCCTTTCCCATTTTGGTTCCTGTTAACTTGCAGCAGTAACAGGAGTGGATGGAAAGAGTTTAGCTCTCTCCGCTCTAACCTTGTAACTAGCTACTGTGCAGCAGGTAGCTGCACATGTGGGAATATTTCTGAGCCAACCATGGTGTCCTCCACCATAGGACCAGTTGTACCTAGACAGACACCATCTGAGCCATCATAGCACCCAAGAGCTGCTAACATCTCTAAGGACCAGGCTTCAGGGCCCCAGGAGAAAAGCTGGTGATTATAGCTGGTACCACAAGTAGCATAAATGTAAGATATGTGCAGAGCTCTGCTTGACCCTGGTGGTGTGCTATCACCTCTATGCATTTCTGCTGTCTCGATGATAAAACAGGACTTTTAAATTCAATCTTACCTTAAGCATGGGCTTTTTCTGATGGGTAATATAACTGAAATGTGTGAAACTGTTTATAATCCTCCTACTATAAAGACTGTTACTACAAGAAGGAGGAAAAAACAATTGATCAAGAGTTTACTGACCCAATCAGACCCTACACTAGGCCAGGAGCAAGTGCTTCAAGTGGAAATGGGCAGTTCCTTAGGCCCAAAGCTCTTCTGAAGTTTGTAATCTTCTTGAGGATGCATTGTCTCTTGGGAGTTCACCCACAATCTCTCCAGTATTCCACAGATTCTGTTGAGATGGGGTAGGGTGAGGGCCAGTGAAGCTGCACCGAGCACTAACTCTATCTCCTCACAGCCTTTCCAAGCGGATGGTTGGTGTGATACTATCAACAACCGAGCCTACTGCCACTATGATGGGGGAGACTGCTGCTCATCCACACTTTCCTCTAAGAAGGTACGCGAGGGAATCTGGGAAGAGGTGGGCAGACAGTAGCCCCAAGAATTGTGGATCTCTGGCTAGCTTTCCTTCATGGTACATTATGATTTGATTTTGCTCAGTAATCAAGAGAGACTCATCATAAGCAACACTAGCATTTCTGAAGTGACAAGATTAAGAGTGGTATTTAGCATTGGTGTGTAGAAAGCTCTAGTCTTGTAAATTGTCAAGTCAGGATAACAATGGCTTTTGCTTCTGAATGCCTCATGTGTGCTTATTGTTATACAGAAAACTTCATAGCTTGGGAAAACAACAGTCTCCAACCCTCGAGGACTCTAGATTATCAAGGGAGCTATTCCCGGTTATTATTCATCTGTGAAATGAAGATACTATTTCATGATGTCCTATAAGTTTATACATAGGCACATGGTACATGGCTGCCACAGCCACTCAGCAGATCCTCAAGCCCAGATCTTAAGCAACAACCCTTTTTCTGATATTTGAAGCTAGTTTATTATTCTTGGCTCTGTTAACTAAGTAGATAGGCTCAAGTTAAGTTTGTAAAATCAAATGAGCTGAAATTTTGTTATGATATGGGTAAAAATCCAAGAGCTACAAGGATATGTGAAGCTGATGTGCCAAGATGATGAATCATAAATAGGCAGATGTTATTTCTTTCCTTATATGCGTCTCCGCAATGAAGCCACACCCACCACAATCAACTCTATGCAAGCCAGAATACTGTGTCTCTTCCCCAATAAATTTTATTGTTCACTCACTATGTGCAGGGCCTTTTTCTCACTTCTTATGTGAATTATTAAACACAGAGCACTTAGAGGGTCATCACACCACTATCCAATTTGTACCTCCTTTGTTCTGAAAACTAATAAATCCTCAACTAAGAGAAACAGACCAAGGACTTGGACCACACGTCAGAAAGCAGGCCAGCTAGTTTCTCTTCTTGCTTGTGAAAATGACTAGCCAAGGAGCCTACCCTTTCACAGGAAGAAATGAAGCAACTTAGGAAGCAATGAAGCAATTCTCTCCCCATCTCACACTCTGTACACTTCAGATTTGTCTTTGAGTTTCAGTGGCCATGACCAATACGCACAAGAATTGAGACTGGAAAGGCACATCACACCTCTGTTGACTACTCAGCCACATTCTACTTTATATGCATAAATATTCTGGGAAACTTTCTCCAACAACCCCACACATTCTTCAGCATAGTTGCCCGATCCCCAAGGCCTTGATCTTGGTGTAATTGAACTAGCACTATCCATCTATTTCCATTTCATTGCATCGTCAGGGCTCAAAAGAGAATATTTGCCATTATAACCTCATGACTATAGTAATGCTTAGTTCTTTTTGACGATAGTTGTGGACATTCAAAAGAGTTGCTTAAATGTGGGTAATAGGGCAAGCAGGAAGAGGGCAACTTTTCTAGAACGTCTATGGCACGAGAGGGTTAATCATGTAGAAGGAAGATAATATAGCCACAAATAATAGGAGGTGTGGGGGGAGAGGCAACAGTTCACCAAGCCAAATATAGCCTGTGCTCTAGAAAGACAAGAACTCTTGCAGAGGAAGATGTCAACGATGGTCTCAATGCCCCCTGAACAACAGCAGGAAATGGAATCAAAGAACTAGGCTGGAGAGAAGTGTGTTTCCTAAATACTGTCATTACTTTAAGCTAAATCACTTCTGGCCAGTCCTATAAAGAGAGAATGCTAACACTCATCTTTCCTAATACACTGGGTTTTTGTAAATATTCCATAATTTCAATCATAATTTCAACACAATTCTTCACAGAAATATAAAAATAGTCTCAAAATGCACATAGAAGTGCAAAAGGCCTCGGATAACCAAATATCCTCAGCAAAAAAAGAATACTATCATTGTAGCACCATCCTTCATTTCAAGATATACTGCAAAGTTATTGCAAAGATAACAGCATGATATTGGCGTAGAAACAGAGACATAGATCTATGGAGTAGACTAGAAGTTCCAGACATCAATAAAACCACACAGCAGACATCAGAGGTAACATCAAGAGTAGTTATGACAGTAATTCTGGGTGTTGGGCAATGTGTATGTGCCATACTATCCATTTACTCCAAGCACACAAACACTCTTTGAAGAGTAGCTTCTGTTGTCTTCTCATTTTAGATATGAAAAAAATAAAGCAAGGAAGTGTTACCTTGCCTAAAATAACACAGTATGCAATTGTGAGAGCTGAGTGTTAATTTCAGGTCTATTTCAACTTCTCATTCATTCCCCTAGGTCATTCCATTTGCTGCTGACTGTGACCTGGATGAATGCACCTGCCGAGACCCCAAGGCGGAAGAAAACCAGTAACTGTGGCACCAGAGCCCCTCCCTCCTGTGCCCTGGAGGCAGCCTGAGAGAGTGGCTCCCACAGCGGGAATCAAAGGGCAGATGAAGAAGACCCGTCATGTGCTGGAAGGAGAGCCTGGAACAGATGGTTTCTAGATGCCAAAGAATGCATCAAGTAGATCAAGAATGGAAGAATTGTAGGCAAAAGTTTTTTTTAAAGGGGAAATGATTAAAAGCAGAGGGAGACATGTCATAACTAAGACCTTACTCTCCTGTCTATTCTACTCCACCTCACCCTCAACTCTGGCCCCACTCCTCACTCTGAACCTGGTGAACCTGTATCAAAACACTCAAAGAGAAGTTGCCAGGGCACTCTGTGGATACCCATTGGCTGGACTGTCATTTTTCAAGGCTCACCTACCTGCCCTAGGGTGGTCCTTCACCTTTCTTTTGTGTAGTCTCTCTTAAATAATGAAGTTAGTTATTAAGTCTTTATAAGTATTTAAACATAATTATATAAATATATTATATATTATATTTTTTGCTGTTTACTAAGCTAAAAATTATCCATCATTCCACACATGCTGCTGTGAAGTTCGTGTCCAAAATGGATGATGAGGCTTTGAGAAAAGAAAGACAAGTTCTGCCATCTGTCTATGGATAAGAATGGGTAGGTTGGATGGGGAGTGGAGAGGAAGAAAGAGAGAATAGATGAAATTCTGGTTGCTAACCTTTTTTTTTAATGACCTGGGAGCCAGGAACACCAAAAAGGAGAACTAGACCATAGCTCTTAAGTATCTATTAGAAATGAACATACAAGCTTTTCTTCACAGAACTCTAAATTGGAATTGATAAAGCCCAAGATTCCTCCACTTCCATACACGCCTAGTCCAATTATGACTGTCAGCCAGCCATTCAGTCAAAAAGTTTCTCTTTGGTTCCACTGTCTGTACACCAGGCTCGTAGGAAATCAGAGGCCCCTCACACTTGACCTGTGCTTCTGTCCTTGTCAGAAGGTCCCATGCTGAGCAAACTTTCACAGCCACAGTACCAACAACTGGTTTTCTGTGGAAAGTCAATGTTTTGGAAATTGCTTGGGGAGGAACGAGGTAGGAAGAGATGAAAGGATGGATGAGCCAAGGGTGGTCACAGAGAGGTAAGAGTTTAGGATTCAATCAGCGTTGTTAATGAAATGAGAGAAGGAGTCTAGTCTCTCCCTGTTCCAAGTCTCCAAGAAAGACCAAAGTGCATCCTATGAGCAATGCAAAGTCGGAGCTACATTTTATTTAAGTGCAATGCATAAGCTTGTGACCTTTCAATTTCAACGCGGGAAAGTTATAGAAATGTGTGGAGCAAGGGTGACACTCTGTGGGGAAAAAGAAGAATTTCAACTATCTAGGGTCCATTTTATTATCTTCACCCTTTCCTTTCAGTAGAATATGGAATACATCCGAAAAACCACATTAGCCACATCTCTGTTTAAATACACCCCAGCCCACCTTTTTTCTTTTGTATGCGACCTATTCTAATTATATGTTATAAGAGATTTCTATGAATTAGACCGTCTTCTGTTTGATACCCTGCCTTATCTTAGGAAGGACTCTGAGCTTTGTCTCCTCAATGTCTTCAGTGGAGCCCACCTGGGCATTTCTATTGCCTCTCTTTGTGCCCCTCCTATGCTTTCAACACTGAAGCAACTGCTTTGCAAAAAGAGAAAGCAAATTTGTCTACCTTTTATCAAACTACCACCCATGCTACCATGTATAAAGAATATTCTGGAATGTACCAACAAGGTTGTGGTGACACACACATCTAAGGGTTTGTGAAATGAGAGCAACAAAATCATTGGGAAACAAAAGACCTGAATTCTCCCATCCAAAACTTCTCTGTCATCTATATTTCAGGAAGTAAGGGAAGAAATAGCCTAAGTACCATTGTGTCTGGGTCATAGTGCCCCCAGGGAAGAAAATTAATACATATTTCTGGGATCCTGAAAGGCTCAGTACGGAAAGGACAGTGGTAAAGTTTAGATTCTCTATTTAAGACACATAAACACTAAAATTGTTTGGTTTTTTTGAGAAAAACATCCAATTTCCTGGATGTACATCAGCTCTGCCAGAGACAGAGGCAGAGGATTAGTTATCCAAAGCATAACCTGCTTCAGGAGGCTGTGACCCCCACAAGCACTCTGGAGCCCATGGTACCCAGCATTCTGACCAGCATGCCCAGTCTCTTCATAAGAATAACCATGGGGACGTTTCCATTGCATAACTTAAGATATTTTGTTCTTTGTTGACAACATCTGTGCTCATCTGCCCTGGAAGGGCAAGAAGACAGTTTCTGTGGTGTATGCAAAAACTCATCAGGTTAACATCCACCCAGCCATAGTCAGCTGTAGAGAGTCAGTGAGGAGGGTTTGCCCAGCCCTTGCCTCTGGGCCCTAATATTTTCAGTAACTCAAATCACTGACAGAGACAAAGGTCACAGATCCCAGGGATAACACATCCTTGCTCCATGGGGACTTCTGACAAGGACAGATACCACAGGCCAATCATTTGCACTCATGTCATTTATGTCTCAGATTCTCTTGCCCACCCATGGGACCATCAAGAGCCTTTCTTTGAAGCTTTTCTGCTTCTTTGTTCCAAGTCACATCTCTGTTTCTCCTTTTTCCTAATAACCAGGGACTCTGAGGCCCACTTGGCCCAGGGTTGGCTGATTTGACTGATTAGCACAGCAGCCTCCACTCAGAGATATAGGGTGAGTGAGAAGGGCAGATCCCAGTTAAAAACTGGAGAAGATAAAGAGGTCTTCGTAGTTATCTTCTTCCCTTTCCTCCATTACAAAGCATTGGACTAGAGTGTGTCAGTTAGCCTCCAAAGGGATCCTTTGAAAACATAGTGAAAGGAGCTGATCTACTGTATTGTAATGTAAAACAGCTGCAGCCAGTTATTTTATAAGATTATAAGATGTTCATTAAAAAATCAGTACACTAAATATGAGTGTCTGTGGTGTCTTATTGTTTTTTTAAATGATTTCATTGATTCTCAGTCACATTTTATTGACTCGTACCAGGTCTACACTTTACCCACTGGCTGATCATTCCTTTCAGTCATATCAAAACCATTTGTTACATAAATAGGATGTGGACGGAAGACAAAGATAAACATGATGATTGTGAAGAGATGACCTTGACAAAGGTAGAGCATGTTTGGAGATGTCAAGTGTCTCATGGGCTTTGAAACAAGTCATTTCAGAAGAAAGAGCCATCACCTCTGGATGCCGAAGGAGGTGGCACTTAAATGCTGATTGGTGAAGGCTGCATGTGACTTGCTAGGCAGACATGGAGAAGAGGGTGGGGAAGAAGGGTAAAGACATGGAGACAGGAATGGAAGATGCATAAGCTAATATGTACCAGGCATTTGGTGAACATAATCTTATTTAATCCTCACAGGCATCTGTAAATCACATATTTTTCACTTTGCACCAATCTGGAGGTGACATGACTAGCTTCAAGCCTGCTCTGTGGGATACCAAGAGAGAAGACAGACAGGAAAAAAGTAGTGATTAAAAAGATGGGGAGACTGAGAGCGAGGTCAGGAGTGATGTTTCTGCCACCTGTAGCCGTGATGTAACCGATTGAAAAAGGAAGCCAGAAAGAAACAGTTTTAGAACAAGTGTATATAGCTGCTCTTTTGATGAACTTGGTTTGAGGGCCAGGTGATAATTAGTTGTCAATGTCACATAAAGCAGTATTCACCTCTGGGGGAGGCTCCGTACCCAGGACCAGCAATCTCTGTTCTCTGGCCACGCTGGAAGGACTAGGTGAGTATCTCAGCACACCTATGAGTCATTTGGGAAGATTTAGGACTAGAATAGCTGGAAAAACAAGCTTGGAGCTAGGGAGAAAGGCTTATGGTTACAAATCAACATTTTATAGTAAAAATATTACCTGATATTTTTAATGGGTCACAAAGTGTTTTCATACATGTTCTTGGCTGCTCATGGGCTAAGAGAAAGTCAGTTGTTTTTTTTCCATTTTATAGATGAAGAAACTGAGTGACAGAGACATTATTGGAAACTTCAAGTTTGTGTATCAAAGTGCAGGTTGAGATCAGAATTCAGAGTCTTTGCTCCTAAAAATAGAGTGTTTTCCACTACACCATGTTTTGCCCAGGAGGCCCAAGAGTGAATAGGACTTTCGACAGTCTACAAGTGCTTGCTGGTTTCAAGGTGCTCATTGGTTTCCTCGTGGTTTTCTTAGTAGCTGTGTCTGTCTCTCTTCTGCCTGCTGCAAATAATAGGAACACTTCCTTGAGCACCCTTCCAAAGCCCTCTTCCCATGCCAGGCCCTGAGTATAAGCAGATGCCCTGGCACATGCCAGCTAGGACAGCTGGACAGAAACATCTGGCAAGTCTGCCTTCTTCTTAATAGTTTCCCTGGGGAGAGTCCTGGACAGAGACCTTGGAGTTCTGGTTTCCATTGACTGACAAACTGAAATGACATGATGAATCATCCAAAAACTGGAGCCTCGCT
>PVHP010030276.1:0-21815 GCA_004024765.1 Zapus hudsonius
AGCTTATGGAGAGATTGCCACCTATTGTCAGCCCTGCTGGGGTGAGAACACAGGGTTCATTGTGGCTTGCTTAGGGAGCCAGGACCCGGGGCTTCAGCCTGTCTCAACTTCCCTTAACCCCATATCCTCCGAGTCCCACTTAGCAAAGTCCCACAATGATATTTTGAATTTGCAATGGGATTGCTGGGACATAACCCATCATAACAGAGGAACATCTCCATCCATATCTGTCTGTCTGCCACCTACCCAGCTTCCTTAGTAATGGGCGGCCAAAGATACATCTTGGGGTAAGGATGGAAGAGGCCAAGTGTTTGGTAAGCACCTGCGTAACGCCTGGGGTGGTGCGTAAACCTACACCCGCCAGGTAATTTTCGTGCCAACCTGACAGGGGCCCTGGCTCAGCGGAGGGTACAGAAATGGAGGTCTGGAGTGAGAAAGGACCTACCCCTGTTTGGGGACATAAGAAATAGGATTGGAACCCCTGTCCTCTATAGCCAAGGGACCTACAAACGGACTCCTGAGAACTCAGGCTGTGGGTGAAAGTAAAATAGACTAAATATTTGTTGAATAAAAGAAATGAGTGAAAAGCCAGGAAGGCACGTAGGAAGAATTTCAACCCAGGCTCTGGGATGCTGACAGCTGGATGAAGGCTTTGGATCCATGTTTGGGCAAAGACTTGTTCAGAGACTCTCTGACTCCAAACTTCTGAAACTGACTCAGGCCCGGGGGTGGTCCTAAAGTGACCCCAGAAGGCTTGCTAGCAAGAAGCTAAGTGCAGCCAGAGGTCCCACACCCTGCCAAGAGGTCAAGGTCACACGGCAAAGTGAGCAGAGAAGGTAAAAATCTACACCCTGACCTGTAAGTCTCCAGAAGCTTGCTGGGTCCTTTCGTTATTAATAGCACTTATCCCAGTGTAATGCAATGGCACGTGTCTGAGGTGACTTGCCTTGCTTAGCTGTGTGAACCTCAAGGACAACGACCAAAGTCCATTCATCAGCACAGTCCACTTGGCGCGGAGCCTGGCCACGAGTGCGGTTAAGAATTAGTGTACTCAGGGCTGGAGAGATGGCTTAGCAGTTAGGGCATTTGCCTGCAAAGCAGAAGGACTCGAATTCGACTCCCTAGTACCCATGTAAATCCAGATGCACAAGGTGATGCATGCATCTGGAGTTCGTTTGCAGTGGGTAGAGGCCCTGGCATGCCCATTCTCTCTCTCTGTCTGCCTCTCTCTCTCTCAAATAAATGAATAAAATATTTAAAAAATTAGTAAACTCGGGGTTGGAGAGATGGCTCAATGGTTAAGGTGCATGCTTGCAAAGCCTAATGACCCAAGTTCAAGTCCCCAGTTCTCACATAAAGCCAGATACACAATGTGATGCATGCATCTGGAGTCTGTTTGCAGCGGTTAGAGGCCCTGGCATGCCCATTTTCCCTGTCTATCTCTCTGTTTACAAATAAATATTTTTAAAAGTTTGTACACTATTTTGGTAGCTGAAGGCTGCCTTCCCATGCCTCATGCATTCCCCTCATGTAAAGAAATACACCTTAAGTACTGTTGGTGGGTATGCTCATCAGACCACGGCCCCAGGACGACCCAGCAGGATCTGCTAGCCAGAAAAATGTGCTGGGACACAACATCCAACCAGAAGCAGCATATGGAAGGAAAGGGGTTATTTCAGCCTACATTCTCAAGGGGAAGCATCATCCTGTCAGGGTAGGCATGGCAGAGCAGGAGCTGCATATCATATCTTATCACAGCAGCTGGGAGGAAGCAGCAAGAGTAAGCAAGCTAGTGAACACCCAGTGAGCTGGGCTAGTAAACCTCAAGGTCTGCCCCCAGTGACATACCTCTTCCTGCAAGGCTCCACCAGCTGGGGATTGAGTAGGAGGCTTCATCACAAACATATGAGGCTGTGGGGTACACTCCACATTCAAACCACCACAAACACCTTACAGAAATAAACAAAGAAGGGTACAGAAAGATATGGATGAGGCTATCTCTAATGGCAAGAGGCTAGAATCAGTATGGCCACCTGTTAGGGGATGCTTACATGAACCATGGACCAGTGGGGAAGTAGAACAGGAGCTGGATGGACAGAAGACAGCACTGTTGATGGCAGGCAGAGAAGGTGTCCAGGATGTAGCAACAGAAAGAAAGAGGAGGGATGTACACATAGCCGGGCCCTTTGTGTGGGAAGCAATGATGGAGGTCTATTACAGCTCAATGGGGTGATTTGAATGTAACATGCCCCCCCCCCATAGCCTCAGGTGTTTGCAATTAAGCCTTAAACTCAATCCCAAAATGGTGGAGTTTTGGGGAGGTGGAGCCTTTCTGGGGAGCAGACCTTGGGAAGGGAGTGTCTATGAACCCAGCCCTACTGGGTGTTCATAGTTCACTCTTGCTGGAATTTCCCAGCCACTGTGACAAGATGTGATGCCCAGCCTCTGCTCTGCCATGATGGAACTTCCTCTCAAAACTGTAGACCAAAATAAGCCCTTCCCTTCCATAAGCTGCTCCTGGTCCGCTGTTTTGTCCCAGCAATGAGAAGGAGTTTCAGAAAGGCACATCTGATTGTTCAGCATGCCAGGCAAGGGGAGACAGCAGGACCCTGGAGAGGATAAGTGGGTACCTTTCTCCACAGCTCCCCTTGACAGCCTTCCTTGGGAAGGGCAAGGCCCATGGCTGCGCTCACCTTCTTGGTAGCACACCCTCATGGTTTGATGTGGGCGCCTCAGAGGACAGTGCAGGCAGCTGCCCATGCACGAAGGGCTTACGTTTTCTACCCTAAACAGGCTTGATTTCTCTGAATCCCCACGTTGAGAAATTGAGTCTTGCCAAGGACACACAGCTATTACATGGGAGAATGAACTTAGCTCTTTCTGACAGGAGAACCCTTGCGATACACAAGATGTCACTCGGCTGTTCTGTCCCCTTCCCCTCAACACAGGAAGACACCTGCAGACACCAGCTGGAGGGAGAACTGAAAGAGCCAGGTGGAGTGGTGGGGATCCCCAAGGCTACCAACCCAGCCAAGAATAGATTCATGGAGGGGGCAGTGCTCCAGGCTGGCTGCCTGGCCCCAGGGTAGTCAGTGGGGAGGGTTTCCCCCAGACCAAGCCCTGGAGAGGCTGTAGGGATGGGCATCGAGCGAGTTTCACTCAAGCAAGAGAGTCCTGGCTCCCCTTCTGTGCAAGCTTCTGACTGCAGATGAGTCACTTCTCTCTGAGCTCATTCTCACATCTTACAGTGAGACTGAAGCACCCCTCACTGGCAGGTAGCTTTGCTTTGTTTCTCGGGATTAATTTTTTTAGATGCCTTTTCTATGTGGACTAGTAATGACACCCAAGATAGTCCAGCTACCACACTGCTTCCTCTGGCTCCCCTAGGTCCACACCTTCCATAACCACAGCACTGGTCACCCTAACTCAGCTACAGCCTTCGTCCATATTTCACCGGCTCATTCACTCACGAATGCTGGTTCTGGGATCTAGGATTGCGCTCTCTCTTTCTTCACCCCGGGTCTCTCTCTGATCTGTCTTCCCTGGGCTTCTTACAGCCTTGTCTCCCTGGGAGCAAACTGGTCAGGCACCAGGTAGAAGTCCTCCATCTGGGATCTCCATACTTTCTCCCATTCAGCGTGGGTTGTAGCTCCATGGAGAAGAGTCCCCCAAGGCAAGGTGCCTCCGCTCATCACGTCAAGTGCTTATGACATCCGCATGACTGATCACTGTGACGCCAACGTTCTGCAACTGGTTGGGGTGGCATCTCCAGGTTTCCCATAGGAAAACTACAATTTTAAATTTCTCTTCTCTATTCTCTTTATCTATCATCTCTCTAGCTGTTTTTAAACTTTACTTATTTAGCTTACCACCTATCATATTTCCTTAAGGATTTTTCATATATCATTAGTTTTAGTTGACCTCTTCCTTCTCCTCCTTCTCTCCCCACTTTCTGTCACCCTGCCGACCCTTCCCTTTTACTCTGGGCATTTCATGCGTTCTACTACCCCCTCCCCATGCGTAAAGCCTTCCCTTCCACTCTAATAGGCCCCTTTCTTGGTTTCCTAGGTTCTATATATGCTCATTTGTAACATAAAAACACTTATATTAAAACTAGAAGCTAGGATCTCTATGTGAGAGAGACCTTGTGGTGTTTATCTTTCTGAGCCCACATTGGCTCAATATAATATTTTCCAGATCCATCCATTTTCCTGGGAATTTCATAATCTCATTTTTCTTTACAGCTAAATAAAACTCACTGCACATACATAACATACCTTCATTATCCCATCATCTGCTGATGGACATCTAGTCTGATTCTATTTCCAACAATAGTGAATGGAGCAGCAATGAACACAGATGTACAACTATAGTGCTTTGGGGATATGCCTAGGAGTAGTGTGGCTGGGTCAGATGGTGGTTCTAATTCCAGTTTGTTTAAAAAATATTTTATTCATTTATTTGCAAGCAGAGAGTGATGGAGACATAAAGAGAGACAGAGAGAATGGGTTTGCCAGGGCCTCCAGCCACTGCAAACGAACTCCACATACATGCACCACTTTGTGCATCTGGCTTTCCATGGGTGCTGGGGAATTGAACTCTGGTGGTTAGGTTTTGCAGGCAAGTGACTTAACCGCTGAGCCATCTCTCCAGCCCCTCTAATTCCAGTTTTTTGAGAAACCTCCACACTGATTTCCATAGTGGCTGTGCTGATTTACAACCCCCCCCCAAATGAATTAGGGCTTTTCTCTGCATCCCTGCCAGCATTTGGTGTCATTTTCTTGAAGAATCAAGCCATTCTAACTGGGGTGCGAAGAAATTTCAAAGTAGTTTTACTTTGTATTTCCTGATGACTAGGGATGATGATGAGCACTTTTAAAAATATTAATTCTCTGTTCCTTAGCCTAAGCAATCCTGAGCAAAAGAACGGTGTTGGCGGTATCCCTATCCAATCCTTAATAGGTAGCCGCTGCATCTGCTCCCACTCGTGGAGAGGAAAGTCACAGTAGTTCTTTAGGAAGTATTGTATCCTCGACCCCATTCGTTTACATCAGTAGAGACTCAAGTCCTTTCTCCTCCTTCTTTTAAAAATTTTTAAAAATTTATTTGCAAGCATACACACAATATGTAGAGAGAGAGAGAGAAAGAGAGAGAGAAAATAAGCATGTCAGGGACTCTAGCTGCTACAAACTTCAGATGCATGCGTCACTCTGCACATCCTGTTTTACGTGGGTACTAGGGAATCACTCTAGGCCTGCAGGCTTTATAAGCAAGCATCTTTAACTGCTGAGCTCTCCAGCTCATTCACCCCTCATTTGTTGGTTCCAAACCAAATGTCATTATTTATTTTATGACTTTCCAGTTCTGGCCCTGGTGTGTCCTCACCACGGCCTGCTGACACAAGTGCCTGGGCTTCAATAATACCTTCCATGTCTGGTGTTGGAAAGGGCCATCTCTCCCTCCCTCCCTCCTCCCTCTCTCCCTCCCAAATCCCTCCCTCCCTCTCCTCCTCTCTGTTTTTTCCAGATAGGGTCTCACTCTAGCCCAGGCTGACCTGGACTCGCTCTGTAATCCCAGGTTGGCCTTGAACTCAGCAATCCTCCTACCTCTGCCTCCTGAGTGCTGGGATTAAAGGAGAGCGCCACCACGCCCCCTAGTGCTGGGATTACAAGTGTGTCCACCACGCCCCACTTGAGAGGGCCATTTCTCTACAGCCCTGGTTGGTCTCATCAATGAGAACTTTGGTCTCTAGAAACCAAAGTCAGGGTGAGTTTGTGATTATTATTATTTTTTTAATATTTAATGGTTTTTTGTTTTGGTTTTGTTTTGGTTTTTCGAGGTAGGGTCTCGCTGTAGCCCAGGCTGACCTGGAATTCACTCTGTAGTCTCAGGGTGGCCTTGAACTCACGGTGATCCTCCTACCTCTGCCTCCCAAGGGCTGGGATTAAAGGCGTGCGCCACCACGCCTGGCGTGATTATTTTTTAATATGGATAAAAACATTCTTATGTTAAAATCTCAAATCAATTCAAAGATGTGGAGGTAAAAGTAAGCCTCCCTTCTACCTCCAAATCCCATTTCCACTCCCAGAACAGCTGCTATACATTGAACATGGAGTTCTTGGGAGACAAGAAGGGTTTTAGATTTCTCAGGGTTTCACATTTTGGAATAGCTGTACACACCTATTGAGACAGCTTAGAGATGGGACCCAGGTCTAAACAGGCAATACACATTTCACATGCACTTTAAAAAAATTTTTTTTTTATTTATTCATTTTCAAGCAGAGAGATACAGAGGAAAGAGCACACCAGGGCCACCACCTTGTGGGTCTGGCATATGTGGGTACTGGAGAATTGAACCTGGGACCTTAGGCACTGAAGGCAAGCGCCTTAACTGCTGAGCCATCTCTCCAGCCCTCACATGCACTTTTTGTCTGCAGCCTAAGGTAATATAATACCTTTAGTGTCCCTGAGTATGGCTGTCACCCAAGGCCAGGTGTGGACTTTCCACCTGCAGTGCTTGTCAGAGCTCAACAGGCTTTGGATTTGGAGGCTCCAAAGCTCTCTACCCATCCCCCCACCTGGCCATGTGTGGCCTGGGAATGAAGATAGTTCAAGGTTAAGAGGGAAGGCCACCTCCCTCCCCTCCAGCCCCTACTACTGCACACCACCCAAGGCCCCTCGCTCACAGGTGGGTCTCTCCCCCTCTACTTGGTCCTCACTCACCCCCTTCCGGTTCTCCTGCTCCAGATGCATAAAATCCCCCTTCTCCTCACTTTTCCATCTCTATCCCTTCCTCCCCCTTCTCTCTCTTTTGGTATACATACCTCCCTCGCTTTATCCCTTCCTTCCTTCCTCTCCCCTATTACAATAAAGCCTTATATTCAAGAAACTGTCTGAGTCTCCAGATCTGGGGCTTTCCTTCCACTTTTCAGATCATGACAGTCTACTGTGACATTAAATAATACTCTGAGGACTGGAGAGATGGCTCAGCAGTTAAGGTGCTTGCCTGCAAAGCCTAACGATCCAGGTTTTAATGCCCAGTACCCATGTAAAAGCAGATGCATAATGTGGAGCATGCATCTGGAGTTCATTGGCAGTGGCTGGAGGCCCTGGAGCACACATCTCTCCCCTCTCCTCCTCTTCTTCCTCCTCCCTCCTTGCAAGAAAAGACTCTGGGCCCCCCAAACTGTCTGTCTTGGTCCTCTATGTCAAACCTCAAGCCTAACAGGGATGTAGCTTAGTGGTAGAGTGCTTGCCTAGTATGCATGAGGTCCTGGGCTTGCTCCTCAATATGGAAAGAACGCAAAAGCTTTGGATTTTGGATTTGCAGGTGAGTGATCCTTAACCTATACTGATAATTACTTGTCTATCCTTCCAGAATTAGAGGATCCTTACACCTTAGGGTTACAGCAAGGATGGAGAGAGTCCACGTGGAAATGGGTGAAGGGTGAGGCAGGATGCTTAGTATGTCTTCCCTCCTGATTAGCTTTCCTTCTTTCCCTCCCTGGTCTAGAGTTCTGCACAGAGCTGAAGGACTGTGAACAGTGGGGGTGGGTACAGGGGAGTCACGGTGAGGACAGAAGGATAGCTACTCACTGATGGCCCCTGTGTATGTGGGCTGCGTCAGGTCCTTGGGTACCTTCCTGTAGATGTCAAACCTGTGGAGAAGAAACAGTAGGCGTGAGGCAGGCCCAGAATGCAGGCCTTGAGGAGCAGAAAGGCATGTTAGCTATACATGGGTCAGCCAGGAAGCCACAGTTCTTCCTCAGAGTCCCTTCCAACCCGAGGCTCCGAGAACTTTCTCCAATGGGCCCCTGGAGCCCACACCGCCCCTCTATCACATCCCCTCATCGTGTGTTCTGCGTGACACATTACCCAAGGCCCCCACACATGACCTCACCCACTCTTCTGCTTAGAACTTTATACACTTCTTGGTGGGTCATCCCTCTCAGAATGTAACCTCCCTGAGGACAGGGACCTAGTTAGCTTTTGTTCCCTAGCAACAGTCTGGCATGGAGAACCAAGTGCCTGAGTCGGGGAATGGAGACAGGCTGTGTCTCTTGAGTTCTCTGATGGCACTGTATTCTCGCTTGTGCCACCTCTCCATCCTCTCTTCCCTTTCCTGCCTCCACTTTCTCCTGGGTCCACTGTCCCCCACCACCCTGTCAGCTCCTGCCCCCAGTGTGGCGTAAAATCCAGCCTGAAGACCAGTCTTGGGGTTGGAGGGGCAGACTCCTGTCTCCCATTTTCTGCCTAGACAATTTTCTTTTCCACGCATCCCACCAGAATCCAGGGAGGTCCTGGTATAAAGGAGAGAGAGAGAAAAAAGATAGATACAGGGTCCATTCTGGCTGTGTTCCACCACTGGCCTTTCGAGAGTTAGGAGCCTGGAATGGATAGCCCTGGCTCAAATCATGGAGGTCCTCTTCCTCAGGAAAAGCTAACTCAACAGTCAAAAAACAACATAGAATTCAAACACTGAAGGGACCATGTTAAAGAAAAATGAGGCAGTTTCAACAGGCTCCCACTGGTGAAAGAAGAGAACATCAAAATAAATGACAGTCATAGATGACAACCCTTGGAAAGATAGAAAGCCACACATCCTAGAGCTGAAAGAAATGGATTGGGCAAAAGTACGAGAGGAATAGGCTGTTGTCATAGCTTCAAAGCACCTGGCCATAAATACAAAGGGAGAAAAAGCAACTTTCTCCCAGAGAAACATGGCAGACATCATCCTAGCATGAACATTACTGGAAGGGAGCCATGACCCCTCTATGATCTGTGAAATGCCCCACGCAGCAGAGCGCTGCCTCACCTCAGTGTGGGTCTTGTCTATCATGTAGACGAGGAAGCCACCACATAAATCCAACACAACAGCTGGCCAGCATTTGTCCCAAGTGTCAAGGCCATGCAAATATGAAGGAACGGTTACAGATTCGAGGAGACTAAGGAGACAGGACGGCTAAATCCAACATGAGATCTCAGGCTCTCCCCTCTTTTGCCTCAGATCAAAAGACACTTGAGTAAGACATGGAGTTTTGTCACCAGCACTGTGTAAGTCAACTTCAAGGAAGAAAGGTTCATTTCAGAGGTTTCAGTCTATGTTTGGCTGGCTCTGGCTTTGGTCCTGAGTTAACGGAGAATATCACTGTGGTGGAAACATGTGGCTCAGGAGGCTGTCACCTCATGGCCATGGATGCAGAGAGAAAGCAAGGGGCCATGGACAAAATATACCTTTCAAGGATCTACCACGATGCTGCCTGGGGAGGAGCAGGTGGAAGTCTCCAGGGAATTCATCATTTATTCCACAGATGTATATGAAACATGTACTATATCCAGCAGTGTTCTAGAAGGTGGGGAAATGGCACTCATCAAAGCAGACATAGCCCCTGTCCTCACAAGGCTGTCAACCGAGGAATACTTTTGGCTCCTTATAAAAGACCCCCTGAACACAATGTAAGCCAATGACTCAGTTCCCACACTGCAGACCCAAACTAGATAGTACCGGTGGGGTAAAGGGAGAAAGGACCTTGATTTCAGAGGTCACCACAAGACAAGTTGAGTCAGTAGTGAATGTCACTGGGAAATTGGGCCACCAGGCATGTGACAGATCAGGAAGTGAGCCACGCATCCTCTCTGGTACACATTAGTTAATCCCTTGAAGCGGAGATGGAATCAGTCTTAGCCATTCCCTGCTCAGAGAATGTGGAGGAAAGGGTCAAGAGAATGAGCAAAGGAAAGGGATGTTAGTTGCCAACCTGCTGTGTGCTAGGAAAATGTTAGGTCCTTGACTAGAATGAGCTCATCCAACTCTCTTCTCCAGCTCGAGTGAGGTACTGTCCCATGCTTAAGATGGGGGTCAGAGAGGCTCATGGCTTAAATCCTCACATTGGATGAAGTGCTACAGCAATGACCTGTATCCAGGCATCTTTCTCATTCCTGAGGCAGCTCCCACAATGTGGGGACAACCTGTATCATTTAGGTATTGACCTGGCATTGCTTAATCTCACCACAGAGGAAGCTACAGATAGACTTGTTAGGCCTGTCAATTGAGATAAAATGACCCTCCTTATCTCCCCACCAGCCAGGGTGTCTCTCAGGCAGGTTTTAGCCCTGCCATCTGCTCAGCTCTGCTCAGTCCAGGCTCTGAAGGAATAAAGAGATCAGCACAGAAATCAGTTCCAGGAATAGTGTTAAAGGCCAGAAGAGGCCAGCTGTGGTGCTGTGTAACTATGCATCTAGCACTCGGGAGCTTGAAGATCTCAAGTTGCCACCCAGCCTGGGCTACCAAGTGAAACCGTCTCAAAAAGGCTGTGTTGGGGGGGGGTGTGACTAGGGAGATGGTTCAGTGATTAAAGCCTGCCAGTCTGGGCTTAATTCCCCAGTACCGCATAAAGCCAGATACACAGAGCAGTGCGTGGATCTAAGTTTGTTTGCAATGGTAAGTGGTCCTGACATGCCCATACTCCATTCCATCTCTTTCTCCTTCCCTTCTCCCCTCTCTCAAATAAATAAATACGTTAAAAAAATATTAACTACCATACCTTGGTAGCTTTCATGTCCTTGAAAAGATATATGCCAGGGGTTCTCAATCAGGAGTAGTTATGTCTCCCAGAGCACATGTGACAGAGACATTTTGGTCACCACAACCAGGGCCAGGAGTGCTACTGGCCAGTGGGTAGAGGTCATGGAAGCTGCTAAAACCCAACTGTACAGGACAGCCTCCAGAGGAAGAATGAACAGCCAGAATGTCTACAAGGCTGCAGGTGAGAGAGCCTGTTCTCCATGGAACCAGGGGAGATTGGGGGGTTCTCTTCAAGAGGCCCCAGGTGCTCTGTAACTGCTGGTGAAGTCATGGTCATAGCCCTGATGGTCCCATGAATACTAAGAACCTGGAGTTAAGCAGTGTTCCCTGGTCCTTCTTGCTCTATGCTTGAGAAGGCAGAGCTTATATGAAAACCAAAACCTGGGCATAGGAACCCACAATACAAAGGTCATGTCCACATGGATTAATTCTGTGGCCTGTTAGAATGATGTAGTAAAAAGTACAAATGTCTCCATTTCATACAAAATGGTAGCAAACCCATGACTCCTGCTTCATCACACCTTAAAATAAAACCATGCTGTAGGAGCACACGTCAAGGTCGCCACTGAGAAAACAGGACTTACTTAACAGAAATGCACTTCACAGGCCACCTCTGGCCTGGAGAGGGAGGAGGGCCTCTAGCTTGACCCAAAGTAAACACGCAAGCCCTTCCCTGCTCCCAAGCAAGGGAGCTGCTGCTGGAAATATCTAACATACTTCATCTGTAGTTTCTTTTCATAGCAGACTGCCTCAGCTTTGCCATTTTAGCTTTTCAGGGTTGGGCCTCACTTCTCCCGTTCTTGCAGATAAATCTTGGTCACTCTGTGGTTTGCTGTATGTGGGTGGTTACGGGGCAGGAGCCTGTGATGTCATGATTTCCGAGGCCTAATGAAATTAGACACCATTTAGGAGCAAGTCATTGGAAGTGGTGGGTCATTTGTCCCCAAAATAGTCAAGGTTCTCAATTGGACTTTGATCAGGTCAGTCTTGACCTCCAGCATGGCAGAGCCCTCAGTGCCAGGCGCCAGGGAGGGAGATGAAATATATGCTCATTCATTCCCTCCATCTCATGAAAACCAGCAGGGCAGGGATTTGCTGATGTGTGTGCATGCACAGGGCATGTGCATGGGTGTGGGGGGGGGAGCTTGGGGGACATACAGGTAAATGAGCACACCTAGCAGGTATGCAAAAGAGTCCTATAAGCACTTTCATTTCCCTCCCACAGGAATCCTGACCTGGACATTCAAACTGCAAACAAGTGCTCACATCACCTCACCCATCAAGTTGAATTAAAAGCATGTCTGTCTCCAGCCAAGGCAAAGGGCTCTGAGTGGGAGGTAATGATAAGAGTCATAGCTGTGACCACAGCTACTGTTATCCTGAGGGCTCACTCTGCACCAGGCCTCAGACTCAACTGTGTTCATATCTCATCACTTTCACAAGCTTGTGTGGCCAGATAATATCTTTCCTCCCATCTTACTTGCCCGTGATGCAGGGCCAGGACTTGAGCTCCAAGTCTGACACAGGGCATCTGCTTCTACGCAGGCTGCCTGGAGGAGGGGATGGACTGGGAGATGGAGGAGGAAGGCTTGGATTCCAGGGAGACTGGAGTGATGAGCCCTGGCACACACAGCTACGGGATGCTGACGACACTAATACACATGTAGCTTTCTCCCCCGAGCCCAGCCTTTGATGCTCTCTCCCCAGAAACAGTGCCCACATGGTGGTCACTGACCTCTGCATGGCCTGCCAGCTTGGCACCTTCCCTTTCTGCCGCTTCCCAGTGTCCTTTTGTGACCACAGAGTCTTGGCCTCTCCCCTCCTCCTTTACACAACCACTAACACTGGCCAAAAAAGAAAAGGAGGAACTGCTGTCCCTAGAACTGGGCACATTCCACTCTGCATCCCAAAGCAGCGCCCTTCTCCCTGGACTCTGAGCGTAGGCTCATGGTCAAATCCCGAGACAGTTACAGGGGTCTTCCATCCTAGCTGTGCTGGCCGGATTAGATCTGATCCTGTATCTTCTGTAGGTCAGGGAAGACCTAGCCCATTAATGATACCTGGCAAATTTCAGGTGAAAATATGAAATGACATCTTTGTAAGGCTGCTGACAATGACGCTGACTATAATAGCAAACAGCTGGAGCTGGTCCAAAGCGCCAGGAGAGGAGACGGGTGCGTGCCCACGGTACAAACCCCACGTGGAGACTGGCATAGATGCCAAGGGGAATAAGGAAGCTTGGGGATGCAGGGAACCTGCCAAAAGCAAGAGCTGGGTTCTACGAGATGATATGTATGTGCGGAGCTGTAGTAATGGATTGACACCCTGTTCGTACATTTAAAAAGAAAAAAAACCACAGAAGGTGCAACAGAGGTATGCAGTGGCTACCCTGTGATTCTTCAATGTATAAAATATTAACTATCCAGGGTTAAACGTGTCAAAAGTGGAAGATGCATATTCTGCCAACTTGAAAGCAGTGCTGAGGGAAGCGATGGGCAGGTACACCAGGGTGATGGGTCGGTGCCAGTGAGAGCATTGTTTCCAAAGTCGATGTAGGAGTTCACACACATCCAGCCTGAATCACCACAGACAGGTTTGTAGAAACTGACAGGCTAGTTCTAAGATTCTCACTGAAATGCAAATGGTCTATGACAATTAAAGCAATTTTGAAAAAGAACAAAAGTGGATCTCAGGGCATGACTTACTATAAACCTGGAGGAAAAGAGGAGAAAAACCTTTGTAATTTGAAGTTAGGCAGAATTTTTTTAAAAGAAGAGACAGCACAAAGTATGATTCATAAAAGAAAAAGTTGATGGATTAGTCATTCCCATGAAAGCAGCCCAACCTGGAGTCTCAAAAGAATGGACCCCCCTGGGCAAAGAACCAGTAATCCACTAATAAGGGGAGGGTCTCATGAGCCAGGCCCTGCCAAAGGTCCCACTGCCCACCACCTGTGTGTTGAGGAATTAAGCCTCATCGTCGAGTTTTGATGAGACTAAGCTACGTGAGCCAGCTATTCCACTCGAGGTGTGTGACTGAGAGCCATGGGAAACTTCATCCCTAATAAGATGGACAGGAATATCCATGGAGCTCTGTCTATGCCTCAGACATGCAAGAACCTAAACAGCCCTCCACTGGGTAAGTGTGGCACAGGCATCAACCGGACTGACCCTCAAAAGAAGAAGCAATGCAGTTTTGACACACGCAGCCATATGTCTAGGAAATGCAAAGTAACCGAGTGACAGCATATCAGTTGGGGACAGGTACAAGGAAGCTCTGGGGAAAAAAGGTATTTACTCTCTCCACTTTGTCATGAATATATTATATGTACATATATATACACACATATGTATAATCAAATTTATTCAATCGTACAATTTAAATAGATGGCATTTCCTGTGCATCACTTACAGGTAAATAACTGTCTGAAATTTTAATAACCATCATGACTGCAACGTATCAAACACATGACATAATCCAGCCTTAATGATACCTCAGAGTAACATCAACCAGAGTCTTGTCGGGCAGCTTTTAAGACGCCAGGCTGCTGGTTCATTATTCTGTATATAAAGGGAAAAATTTACTCTGTGATCTCTCTCTCTCTCTCTCTAATCTATTTCTATGTAGCTAAATAGTTGATGAGAACAGAGTGTTATCTTACAGAAGAATTTCAGAGAATGCAGAAGGGCGACGAGGGTAGGAAAATTCAACATTGTGTGTCCAAGAGGGGGTCCAGAATGCCCAGGAAGCCATTAAATTTGCAGACTCCTGGCCTGATTGTACAAGGAACTGCCCCAGAGTGGGACTGGGGTAGGAGGGGTCTGCATTGCTGAGAAATATAATTAAGGAGAGACCACACTTGCTAGAAGATACAGTATGTACTTATTTCTATCTTCAAGTATCTTACCTAAGTTATTCAGCCTGTACTCACTTGAGTTAACCAGGGTCAACAGAGGGACAGAAAAGAGACTGGTGTATCTTAGGTTCTGCCCCAGGGATCAGGCACTATCTAGACACCTGACCTATTTTATCCCATGGAATCCTCCTCCCCACTCAAGGAACACCGTCAACAAAAGCAGAAACCTAGGCTCAGAAAGCCCAAGCCACTTGACTGCACATTGATTTTCTAGGACTAGCTCAAAACTCCGTGTTCAACCCTGGCGAGCCTTCGCTGTCTGTGCTCCACACTGGCCTCCTGTGCCTATACAGGTGCCAACAGCAGCCCATGGAGCTGCAGAGCTAGTCCACCCTGGGGGCCCATCCTTCCACCTGGCTCCTCCAGCCTGAAACAGCCAGACTGCATTCAGGCATAGTTTTAAAAGGCAGCCAGGATATGGCTGCAGTTAGGCAGGCTTCCTGCTTGTCGTGGCCACAGACAGTGCCAGGTGGGAGTAAACAGAAGCCCCCAATATGCTTCCAATAGGCCCACGGCTTGGCCCCACACCACCAGGACAGAGGTTATAAATGGAAATATATTCTTGGAGGGGCACAGCATGAGTGGGCTGGGGACGGGGGTTCAAAAGTGACCCATCACGGGATAAAAATACAGAGGGCATTTAAATGCTTTACGGCAGAGGCTATTCTGGGACTGTATTTCCATGTCTGTGGCTCCCTGCCAAGCACGGCCTTTGCAGAAGTTTAAAGCAATAAACTGGATGTCAGTGTTTTCCATTCATGGGGAAGTATGTCTATGCCAAGGTACCTGCCGAAGGTGCCCCTGGGTGGAGCCCAAATGTCCCTCGGACCTGTCCGTTTGATTCAATGTTGCTCTGAACAGAGAACACCTTTGAACAAATCTCTTGCTGACCCTGGGAAGTCAGTCAAGGTCAAGCTCTGACTAGGTCTGGGGTAAAAGCAGCTGACAGGGTGAAGATTTTAACAAGGGGAGATGAATGACGTTGACTGAGCCTGCAATTACTTACTCAATCGCCAGGTTGTTGAAGGCACAAAATTTAGATTTGTCCCCAATTTTTACAGGAAATAAAACCAAGACTCAGGAAAGACTCTAGGGCAATAACTCTGGTAGAAATCTTGATTTTATCTAGAAAGACATGCAGAAACACAGCTGGAGACGAAAGGGTGGGAGGAACCCCAGACATGGGACAACTTCTGAAAGGCTCATGGTCCCCAAAACCCAAGGTCACTGAATGAGCTGGTGGCCAAGGTGGCATCTTCCATGGGTCTGTGCTGGCAGAGATGGTGGCAAAAGAGCCTGGCAGGCAGCTCTGAGATCTAGAAAGCCAGGTCTGGCTGTCACATTAAAAGTTGAGATAAACATCACAGTTCCACAGGGCAGGCAAGGGGGGGCGGGGTGCGACGTGCTCACTGCCATTGCTTTCATTTGGGGACCTCAACATTGTCAGTCCTCTGAGAAGCAGGTTCTGAGTGAGAGAAGGAAGGCCGCAGGATCTGCCTGGGGAGGGTTATCCTTGGCTCGCCAGCCCAGGCTGAGTGTTCAGCCCTTCTCTAGCCTTGTGGATCCACCAATGTTCCCTGTTCTCTAAAAACCCATTTGTGTCCCGGCTCAGCGCAAGCTTGGACCCTTAGCACAGATGCTGTCTGCATCACGTCCTTTCTCCTCCTTCAACACTGACCTCCTTTCCACTGTCACTATCTGCTGGGGACCAAGCACAATAGTGGTCATTACCTGAACCTCCTGCTTTTGCCTCATTTACATCGAGTGGAAAAGGCAACAGTGAATGGATGCATCTTACATCGGCACTAGTGAGGGCCGTGGCAAAAGAAGAGAGTGACGTGTGACATCTGTTTTAGGTAGCAGGTGGGGTGTGAGACTCACCAAGGAGTCATACCAATGGAGAGCTGAATGACATGAGACAGAAGCCAAGTGGACATCCAAGAACAGCACTGCAGGCCCCAAGGTCAGCAGCCACAAAGGTCCTGTGGCAGGGTGTGTGCCTGGCAGGTTCCTGACAGCAAGGAGGCCCCAGGCAATTCTTTTTTTTTTTCATTTTCACTTCTGCTTGTATGTGTGTGTATGTGTAGGGTGTGACATGAGTGGTGTATGCACGTGTATGTGTCCTTGAAGAGATCCGTGCATCCCGTGCAGCAGGGGACACTTGCCTGCAGTGGCCGGAGCAGAATGTTGTAGAACCTTCTCCACTGATCTTCTGTGGGTCCTTATTTGAGTCTTACCGATAGTGGAACTTGTTTTCTGTGAGCCTGGACTATTCCCTGGTCTCTGCTCCCCTAAGGGACTAGAGTTACAGGTGAGCGTGGCCATGCCCAGCTAGTGTGAGATCTGGAGATTTCAGGTCTCAGGCCCCCTCGGGCCCTCATGCTTGCACAGGAAGTGCTCTTAAGAGCTAAGCCATCTCTCCAGTCCCTCCAGGTAATTCTTTCAGCTCAGCTCACACACCCCTTTCTCTGGGCAGCCAGCGGAAGTGCCTACCCCTTGCTATGCTTCTGCAGCCCTGCGCTACATGTGTCATTTTAACACACAGTCATTAAACACATGTGAATGAACCTGCCCTGGATCGTTCACACTGTTGGTAAACTTCCCTCAAAACTGCCCTGACTCCTGCACAGGTAGCAAGCTGTCTTCGACATCTCTCGAACACATATCATCATGGAACAACCAGGGGACCCACGGAGCCACTATGAGACTTTGCAGAGCTGTGTTGACAAGTTCTCCTCAGGGAGCCAGCCACAGGGCTTCCTGGTCACCCACTATATGAGATTTCCCAGGCAACATGGACGGCAGACAGGAAGTTAGACAGAAGCCTGGGAGACAGAACGCCACAGCCTGTGTGTGCCTTCCCAGCTCCTGGCATACCTGGGCCCTGGCTCTAAGGAAAATCCACACGGGAAAATAGAAGAATAAAGCCAGGAAAGTATTTATAGATGAGAGCAACCTTCCCTCTGAAACATCAAACATCCCAAATACGTAACCAGAGGCAAACACTGGTCACCTCTTGGCACATCAGCAGACGGGAGCCGGTCAGGTCTTACACATCTCCTAAGTAGAACACATGAATGAGGTACAGAGGTTCTGGAAACGAGAGAAGTGGGCCAGGCAGGGCCTGCAGTGAACTGGAGAGGCCCCAGGAAGAATCCAGCTTGTCTAATAACTGGAACAAGGGGCCCCAGGGTGGCCAGATCAGGGAAACCCAGACAGCTAGGCGTCACATATGAAATCACCCGTTTAAAAAAGGTTGCTAATTTTTTTTAATATAAAAACAGAACAAATATTCTATGGGTCAGATTTGATCTGAGTATAATCAGCTTTTAAACTTGACCTTAAATCTTTTTTCTTTTTTTTTTAACTTTTTTGTTTTTTGAAGCATGGTCTCACTAGAGCCTCGCTGGCCTTGATCTCATAGCAATCCTCCTACCTCAGCCTCCTGGGGTTAAAGGCATGTATCACCATGCCTGGCTTTTCTAAAAAAAAAAAATAATAATAATAAATACCTTTTTGACAACCTCATTCATGTACACAATGTACCCTGATCATAATCCCTTTCTACCACCTTCTTTTGTCTTCCTTCCTCTCCCCCCTCCCCTGAGCCCCTGCTCCTTTCTAAATAGTCCCTGTTCTGTTTTTATGTCTTTTTTTGGGGGGGGGGTCCTCATATTATGGCGGTCTTGTGTAGGTAGCATCGGGCATTGAGAGGTCATGAATGTAATGGTCAACTTAGTGTTCAGAAGCCAGTACTTAAAAGCACTCCTCCCCTTCTGTGGTTCTCCCGTTCTTTCCTCTTGGCCTTAAATCTTGACAATGAACTAGACTTGTACCAGAATAAATAGAAACGCTGAGATGGCAGGAGGGCGCAGAGAGCTGTGAGATCACCTCATGGCCCAGAGGAGTTTTCATCTTGGGAATCAAATCTAGAGAGGCCTCTATGCTGAGGCTGAGGCTTGACCCACTGTGTGTGCTGAGATGGATTAGTAATGTCTGCTGAGGACAGGAGAATGGAAGACGATCTGTATCTTCTGGGTATTCACTGAGGCAGATATTCATTTATTTAATTTTTTATTTTTTATTTATTTAAATTTTTTTTATTTAATTTTTTGAGACAGGGATTACTATGAAGCCCATGATGCCCCTAAAGTAACTATATAGCCAAGGCTTGCCTTGAACTTGAAATACTCCCACCCAAGAATCCCTAGGTTCTAGGATTATACAGGAGAATGGGCACATCAGGGCCTCCAGGCACATCAGGGCCTCCAGCCACTGTAAACAAACTTCGCACCAGATGCATGCATTCCGTGCATCTGGCTTTACGTGGATACCAGAGATCGAACCAGTCATTAGGCTTTGCAGACAAACACCTTAACCACTGAGCCACCTATTCAGTGCCCCCAGACCCCTTTTAAAGGAAAGAAATTGATGTCCAGAAAAGCTGTCCCCTAATGCCACAAGCAAGAACTAGAGTGCTACCTGAGGCTCTTCCCAGGATAGCCAGAGGCCCTTAAATTTCCAGGCTTTTGGAGCTCATCTCAGAGAGAAGTCATTTCTGAGCCAATAATACAAGTCAATAAGAAAATTTAATTTTTGCAATGATTCATTTTATCCATGACTTACAAACAACATCTTTTCTGAATGGGGTGGGGGATGTAGAGGGAGTGCCTGAACCCTGACGAAGCTATCAGATATTGCCACCTACGGCAATCAGATGTCCTCATTGAGGGTCTTGAGTTGGGGGCGAGGGGGCCAGCACAGAAGGCCCATGGAGTGAGCATGGGCCGCCTCTGGTTCAGCCCACCCCTCCCACAGGTGAGTCATGCTTGGGACTCTACTAAGCTGCCTTTCAGGGCTCATTTAACTTGGCTCTGGAGCAAAATGTATTTTTCCAAAGGACATTGATTCAACTGAGCCTGAATTTTGAAACATCCCGGCAGGAGCAAGGCCAGCTTTCCCCGGCACAGACTGTCCTGGGGAGGAGGGACCACAGAATGAAGTGACCTCCTTAGCCTCCTCCTTTCTCTACTCCCTTCTGGGGGTCCATCAGTCCATCCCCTGGCAGAGCCCTGAGTCCTGCATGCCAGTAACCACCTGATGTGACCATCACCTCCCTCTAGTCCCCACACAGTGCACATTGCTGGACCAGGACCAGAAAGCAGACCTGGGGAGAGAACTGGCCAAGATGAGCCACAGCTAATCCTGCCAGGGAAGCCCCGACCTCTGCGAAGCTTTGCCGTCTTTCACAGCATTGTGTGGGAAGAACACAGGCTTCTGGCAGCTCGTGTATCAACACGTGCGTCAAGGATCTGTTCTTTTTAAAAATAGATACGTGTCTGTGTGCGTGTGCGCGTGCGCACGTGTGTGTGTGTGTGTGTGTGTGTGTGTGTGTGTGTGTGTGTGTGTAACTTCAGATCAAACCCAGGACCCTGCACATGCTAGAAAAATGCTCTACCATTGCATTACCAGCCCCTGAAACAGACCATTCTTCAGAGCAGTTGTAGGATCACAGCCACGTTAAGTGAAATGCAGAGTGGTCCACGTGCCCCCATCGCCAGCAAGAAGTACACTGTTACAACTGATGAATGAACCTGACCTAAAGTATCACTCAAAGATCATATCAGGAACACGCTGTGTTTGGACAAATAGGCAATGGCATGTGTCTCCAATGTCACAGAGCAGTTTCACTGCCCTAAAGATCCTCACGTTCCTGGTACTCGTCCTCCCTCTCCCCAGCCTCAGGCAGCCAAAGCTGTTCAGGTGGAATCAATGATTATGCACCACATGTTGCGATGAATTCCTCTTTCCTGAGACAAAACACCCAACCAGAAGCAGCTTGTGGAAGGAAGGGGGTTATGTCATAGTCTCAAGGGGAAGCTTCATCATGGCTTTACATTGATAATGGCATTACAATGCTGGGCATTACACCTTGTCACATCAGCTGGGAGGCACCAGTCAAAGTTCTATACACCCAGACTAATAAACCTCAAGGTCTACCCCCCCTGTGACACACCTTCTTCAGCAAGGCTCCACCTCCCCAAAGCTGCCCTATCTAGAGGCTGTGTATGAAGCTAAATCACAAACACATGAGTCACTGGGTGACATTTCACATTCAAACCATCACACGGCCTATCCAGACTGGCTTCTTTCTCTCAGTGACATATAATTAAGGATCAATATTGTGGTCTGGATACTACCTATGCACCTGGTCTTTTTGGAGTCCCACTGTCCTTCAGAGACAGTATTCTCCTGCCCCAAGCCTTTGCTATGTGAGTTGGACAGATTTTTCTCTCAGACAACTCCAGGGTTTTTCATCTGTAAAATGTGAATGAAAACACCCCCTGCCTCATAGGAGTGAAGAGGAAAACTAGAAACTCATGTAAGGCATGAGCCACCATTCACAGCCCCGAGCGAGCACAGGGCAGCTAGCAGTGGCTGTAGCTATGGCGACTACCAGCCGGTTTACTTATGGCTTCTCCATAGAGCAGGAGGTGGGAGGGGAGGGGGTAGAGGCAAACCAGACTTCCACTTCAAGTTCTGACTCTGCGTGGGCAATTATCTACAACATTCCTGAGGATCAGTGTATTCCCATACAAGATGCAAGAAGAGGGTGATCACATCTCTTGTCTTTTTCTTTAATATTACGTTATTTACTTGAAAGAGAGAGGTAGACAGATGGAAAGGGAGCGGGTGTTCATGGGTGTTGCTACAAATGAACTCGACAAATGCAACACAATGTGTATGTGACTTTACAAGGGTACTGGGGAATCAAGTCTGGGCCAGCAGGCTTTGCAAGCAGGCACCATTAACCACGGAGCCATCTCCCCAGTCCAGTATCTTCTCTCTAGTATCAGGAAACAACTATAACTACTCACTGGGGTGCACAGAGCCTAAGACACCCAGTAGGCACACACAGAAGGCTGGGTCCTCAGCAGGAGTGAGAGCTCCTTGGCATTTCTTGCAAACCACTCTGTTGAGTGCAGACGCAGGGAAGAGAAACAGCCTTTCTGTGAGGATGAGGATTCAGCCTTGCTGCCTTCGGCTGTGGGTTAGAACCAGGGCCAAGGGTGTTTTCTAAGCATAGGGGTGTGGAAAAGGCAGTGTACTGTAATGGGGGTGCTGACTGCTCTGGATGGGGTCAAGGTCTGCCTGGCTACCTTCCTGGTGTCAAATGACACGAGAGAAGAGAAACACAGACCAAGGCCAAGGCCAAGCAGGGGTTCTCATACCTCCAAAGAGAAAGTTATTGGGCAGTACACCAAGCAGGCCTGATTGTTCCCCCAGCAAGACACATGGACCTGAGCCCCCCCC